>JAAAKO020059614.1:0-10371 GCA_010015015.2 Bolitophila cinerea | reverse complement strand
TATATAATATTCCGGCTAAAATGAACATAGATTCCAAATATTTTTAATTAGATTTATTTCATTTTTTCAATACATTTTTATTTCACCCGAATGCTAAAAATAACAATAATTTAAAAACATATATAAAAATATTTATTTTATTTGTTTTAATATTAAGTTTAGTATTTATCTACGCCATAGGTATTAAATCATTTTTATTAGCGATTGAAAAATATACGTCTTCAACAATTTATTTACCTAACATATATCAATACTAATTATGTTAATTTCGCACATTTTGTATGAATATTATATACGACTTCTCGTTATAGACTTTGTATAATTGGTATAATTGAGAATATCGTTTATTTGTACAACAATGTACTAATGTAAATGTATATATTTATATATATATATATATATAATTAAAAAAATATATTATAGCAATTTTGTATAAACTGGGTTTAATATTATCAATATTTAGATGCTGATTTAATTACAATCATCACGTACATTCGTTTAAAATAATTAGTATATCTTATATACGAAGGTTTAGTAAACATATTAAAACATCATGTCGCAATAACATATTACTTTAAGAGTAACTTTTTGCTACTTTCACTTCTGCACAGATAAAACGTACCTAATATATACGAGAATGTCGTAAAAGAAGTGTTAGAGATTAAAAATTCAAAACTTGTTTGAATTTACCGATTTGTTGAAAGGGCGCCTTTAAACGCCACGCAAATTTTGGCGGCATGCAATCGACCCCAAAACATATACAGTACATAACAACAAATACACTCTGTTTTAAAACAAAAACACGAAACGAAGAAGAGAACAATAGAATTGGAGATTTTACCTGTCATCCAAATTTTCAATTAAATATAAAAGTTGAAGTCTATTTTAATCTTTATAATTGGTAAATTAAAGGAAATTACCATCTAAAACAAGTGTTTAATTAATTTATTTGAAAATATTTTCAGTATAAAAGCTCTATAAATATTTTCCAGCAATTACCAAATCAATTTATCTAAGTGCACATGAGTAGCTCCCAATATATAAATAAGTATCTTTTTGCCAAATGTATCTAATAGTAAAATATTTTGTGTTTTTCAGCGTACGATACATTTTACGCACTTTTTTTTTATTCATTTCAATAGTTAGGAACGCTTTTTCATGATAAAATAAACACAATTAATTTTATAAATTAAATTTTAAGTAGATACGTTTAAACCTCGGAGTAAATATTTAAATATTCACTCCGTGGTTTAAACTTATAACTATAATTTTTAAAATTATCGTTCTTAATAAAATAAAAGTGTACGGCGAATCGCTTCATTTAATGAACTATTTAATCTTACCAGAAAAGTTCTCAGAATCGGATTAGTGCTATTAGGACTTTTATAAATATCCTCGTTGTGTTTTAAGTTCTCGATCAAATAATAAACGGAAAGGGTCTTTAAACGCGAAATTTATAAGCGCAATACTTTTAAGATCATAAGCTATGATAAACTCATATAAACGTAAAAACGCATATTTGATACAAAAATAGCCATTATAACGGACCACGTTATATTTTATGGGCAATCTTTTCTGGTGTAGTTAAATCTATTAAAATTTATATTTTGCTATAGAAATATACAAAAAATGTAACTTCATTTTATTCATACTCGCATTAGATTCCCTGATCCTTTTTGTTTCAAAAGGATTGGGGGTTGGGTTCAAAACCTCGAAATAAAATCTGGATGGATGTATGCGCCATTTTAAAGCTTTTAAATTGTTGAGTAAAAAATATAAAGAAGCTTGTTTTTCTATTCTTATATTATCTTTAAAACGGTTCTACAAAGCATTTTTTTTATTATAAAAACGAGATATTTGAATTAAACAAATAATTTGCAAATAATATTTATACAATACGTCCATACAAAGATACACATTGTGTTTTCCCTATTTATAATAATAGCAAACACAAATCAATATAAATTGAGTCATTCTGTTAAATCCTATATGTATATGTAAACAAGAAAAAATAATACATAATTACTTTTTAAAGTCATCGTTGTAAAATTTAAATTTAAAAAATACAGGGACTCACGTGTACTGTGTACAATAAATATATATTTTCCGTAGAAAAATCTATTTTGAATTGCAAATCGCTATCCAAAGTGCTTACGTCCATCGGAAATTCTGATTCGCCAAGTCAACGGAAGTTGCATAAATCAAATAAATCAATCACAAGTGTGTATTTATACAAAGCATTTATACAGTTAAAATTAACACACCAGGTAGTCACATAATATACATACAAAAAATGGCTATTATATACTTATATCAATAGTCGCGTATACTTATATATTAGAGTTCGTTTAGTATATAAATTCAAAGCGAAAAACCGGTATGGATCTGATATTTAAACATTGAAACTACAGTAGTGTTATACTATATTTCTTAGTTTGGATTTATATACACAACTTTTATGCAAAATAGGGTATTATTATGACCTTTTCCTAATACTAATTTATAAAAAATGAGTGGTTTGATACACCTCGAGATATGCTTACGCATATGCCATATATCAATGTTCATACATAGACATATAAAATAGTATCTGTATTTGATAATGATAAAAAAACTTGTTTTTTTTTAGTGATCACTGGAGCTACCGAAGGAATAGGAAAATCATATGCCAAGGCTGTAAGTTTTATTAACATTCATTTCAATAAAAATAAGTAATTATTACATATTTTAGCTTGCTAAAGATGGTCTGAACGTGATTTTGATTAGTCGCTCCAAAGCTAAGCTAGACGATGTCGCAACAGAAATCGGTTGGTTTATATTAGGATAAACAAAATAAAAAACTATAATAAATCTATTTTTTTATCCACCCATTAGAAACAAAATATAATGTTCGCACAAAGGTCATTGAAATTGATTTCACCAATGGCACAGAGATCTATGAGACCATCGAAAAGGGAATCTTTGGCTTAGAGGTCGGTGTTCTCGTTAACAATGTTGGTATCAGCTACTCGAACCCAGAGTACTTCCTATCCATTCCTAATCGCGATAAAATGCTGGCTGACATCGTGAATTGCAACATTGTCTCGGTGACAAACATGTGCAAGATCGTCATGCCGACCATGATTGAACGTAAGAAAGGATTGATTATTAATATCTCATCAATGGCGGCTGCCATTCCAAATCCGTTGCTCACCGTATACGCTGCTTCTAAGGTAGACATTTCTATGATAATTTTTTATTTTTTGTATAACCTTTTTTTCCATTACAGGCCTTTGTCGATAAATTTACGGAAGATCTGCACATTGAGTATGCCAAGCAAGGCATTGTCGTACAGTCCGTGTTGCCTGGCTTCGTGGCCACCAACATGTCAAAGATCAAGAAACCCACCTGGATGGCACCTAGCTCCGATCATTATGTGGCCTCTGCTTTGCGTACCGTTGGCATTGCCCGACACACAACCGGTTACTATCCACATGCCATCATGAAGTTGGTTATCAACACGATGCAGTCTTTGATGCCAGAGACCGCCAACAAGATTGTGCTCAGTCAAATGGAGAACATCCGCTCGAGGGCATTACGAAAAAAGATCACCGTTGAAAAATAAATATTGACGATATTTATTGTTTTTATTAATAAATATTTATTGTTCAAATCCGAAGAAAAAACTCGTAGCTTCCGATTTATTTTTGCGGCTTCGCATTTTTTCCATTCACTTCTCTTTAACAAAGAAAATTATAAAAATTACATGGCTGATGTGTATATACGTATGTATCTGCATTCATTTAATTTTAATATAATATATGCATTTTATAACCAAATGGAATAAATAAACTACAATTAATACAGAGAACATCTATTTTTAGCACAACAGAAACTAACAAAATAAAAGGTAAATAACACACGCATCTTGTCTTGTAAACTGGCGGCGGCTGGCGAAAACCTTGCGCTTGAGGACAAGCAAGCAGAACCAACGGTGTTGACCAC
Organism: Bolitophila cinerea; assembly: GCA_010015015.2. Classification (NCBI taxonomy): domain Eukaryota; kingdom Metazoa; phylum Arthropoda; class Insecta; order Diptera; family Mycetophilidae; genus Bolitophila; species Bolitophila cinerea. The sequence continues at coordinate 6,387 of JAAAKO020059614.1, read as the reverse complement.
TAAAGGTTTAGAAAGTACACGCAATAATGGTATTGGCGTCGTTGCACTTTTAGACGACTATTGTACATAATATATATATACATAGAGTGCACAAAGAATATAAGTATTATTTTTATTATATTTAAATTTGTGGCACGTCAACGCACTTGGGTTATTGGTGCCATGGTTTTATTGGTTACAATTTATCTTTTTTTTGTTTTGGAATTTTATGCCTGTATAACATTGTATCCGATTTGTGACGCCGACCGCTTCCGACACTTGCTAGTGAAATGTCGTTCATGAACGTTTGAATCTTTGAGCATGTAATATAGAATACATGCTCAAAGGTTCGAGTCAATATGTTTACTAGATAAGTTAAATTACATATCACTAGCATGTGTTGAAAGCGGTAGGCAACACATTCCTCTATTTTGTTAATTTGTATAACCTTTGTTTTATTAAAAAATTAATCTCTTTAAAATTCGTTCGCGCATCTGAGCCGGACTCGATATAGATATGTTAAGGAATCACTGAAACGGGTTACAATCTTGAAACGGACTACCCTGTGTATAGAAAGGATAAATTATATGTTTTTCTATTAGTTTTTTTGTCTGTATGTCTGTTTTACCTTTCGCAGAAAATGTGGATAAGTTATACAACCCAGGTCATATGATCGATGGGGGCTGTGTTTAGGGGAGAAATAAGGGAGGAGGTAAATATTTATAGCGAATTGCTCATAATGTGCTCAGGATCATAATGAGTATTTATGTTGAAAACTATAATGTGCTTTTTGGCTGTTTCAGTTTTTGTTTTTTCGGTTATCGCACTGACAGTTTTTTTACAGTGGCTATATACCTTCGGTTGATATGTCGCACGATAAGATGTACAAATGACTACTACTGGTAGATGGTACTTTTTAAAAACTATATATACTGTTAAAACAACTAAATCCATCAGCAGTACACCGAAATGCATTTTTGTTAAATTATGCCCTTCTGGTTTTGTACTCAATAGTCTAAAAAAGGTTATAATCTCGCAGATGTCGCTGCGGTAATTCGACATATCAGAAGTAACCTTATTTCTTTAAATAATTATTAGCTCTTTTCCTACATGAAGTTTGATTTTTCACGGCTTTTTCAACGGTGCTGTCACGTTGTGTAAACAAATGGAAACGTGCATATTTGTATATGTAATTTAGTGTTAGCACCACTACCGGGTAAAATTTGCGAGTTATGGAAAAATACATGAAAAAACTAATGCAAATACTTACAAATGCATTTGCGATACACATGCATATTCTTTTTTTACGAAAAATAAATGAATATATTATTTTATTTTTTATAAAATAAGGGATATACCTAATCAAATATGCGTTGTTCAATTCATCTAGTACTGAGAATGTCTATATTTCACCACTTGTGTTGATGTATATAGGATGTATCGCCAACATTCTCACCACAAAATTTTGTATATACATTTTCTAATCGGTAGGGCAAACAAAAAGTGGCAACACCTACATTTTGAATGCCTTACCATAGTAACGTTGCCGCCCAAATTAAATTCACCATGATCGTGACGTCACCACGACATCTCCTATTGTATAGAAGTGCAATTTCACTATATATCACCACTTTTAATTTTATTGACGATACATAGTTTTAGTACACCATTGATATACCTTTTAACGCACTTTGCATAACCGTACTATTTAAGAATTGAGCCAAAATTCAAATGGATGGTAAATTATAGACATTATTCTAATGATTGAAATGTGTTGTTTTAGTAAAAAAGGCGCAAAGCGCTAAAAGAAAAGCGCGATAGCGCGCTAAAAGAATTTAAAGACTAGCAAAATGCAAGAATTTCATTAAACATAGAGAGATTTGTTTTAGTGCGGTTATTAGAAACAAAAAGTGGAGATATATAGTGCTATTACACTATACATCAGCATTTATGGTACACTAATATCCCAGGATGAATGCAATTTTGTGGTGATATATAGTGCTTGCCGCCTTAAAAGGTAGAACAATGGTGTACTGGCGTAAAAACTCTATGTATCATCAAAAAAATAAGTGCGATTGCACTATACATCACCAGAAGTAGTGACATATAGACACTTTCTTATTTGTAATCCTAATTTGAGACAATGTTTTTTGTTTTAAATATTAATGCAAAAATTCACACTCATTCACAAGGTTCGGTGGATTTTCTCCGAAATGAATGACAGCTCTATGGTGGTATTGGTGCTTACACTAATACATTGAAACCGAAACTTCAAAACAAACACCAAATATAAAACACAAATCGTAGACCTCGAGCGCTATATTCAATTGTATTTGTCTGTATTTTTAAATTTGCCTCGGATTTTGCATTGCCATCAGATAAACTAGGGAAATCAGTGGCAATCGTTTGGACGGTGCAGAAGAGAACAAATTGGTGGCTATAAAATTTTCAATGGCAACCAATTCGTCCTCTTCTGCATCGTCATAACAATTTGCCAATGATTCATCCACTTTATCTACTGCCGCTGTTATTTCAGTTCTAGTTCTAGGCTGGTTTCATCTGGTTCTGTTCTAGTTGCAATTATTTCCTGAGGGTTTTGCGTAAACGGTCTTATGTTCAGACCGGTCTTCAGACGATTGCAAACAAAACAAAATTCAATTATGACGTCTGTCACTTCATTTCGGTAGAAAAGTTGGATTGCTTTCAACTATTTGAGCAGTTCGGTACTTTTTGTGTATATGTATTGGTCATTTCGGAGTTTTTATATACTGTGTATGTATACGTCACGTGATCCAACAATAACCAATCAAGCCTATTTTCATTTCGGTGCTTTTCACTCCGAACCTTGTGAACACTCCATAATTCACAAAATATATCCGACGGGGAACCTATTTGCTGTCATTCTATCTTGTAGGGACACAAAATTCATTCTTCATCGCACGTGTGCGTTTTGTAATTTATTTGTTGTTGTTGTTATTATTATATTTTTTTATTTTGACACAAAATTGCATTTCGTTATTTGATATTTGTTATCTTTCAAATCTCAATGGTTTTCATAATCAAATATAAACCGAATTATATGTAAACTTTAAAAATGTCTAAGCCGCAATCAAATAAGTACGAACGCATTGTGGTTCTTGTCGACATGGACTGCTTTTACTGCCAGGTAGAGGAGCGCCTGGACAGTTCCCTACAGGGTAAACCAATTGCGGTGGTACAGTATAATGCATGGAAGGGTGGAGGGTATGTGTTTCAGAACGTATCACAACCCACAAGACGAATAATGATATTTAATGATGTTTGAAATTCAGCATAATTGCGGTTAACTATCCGGCCAGGGATGCTGGAGTGACGCGAAATATGCGCGGAGAGGACGCTAAGGTACACTGTCCAAATATTGAACTCGTAAAAGTGCCAAGTGTGCGTGGCAAGGCTGACCTAAGCAAGTATCGGGATGCCGGCAAAGAGGTGGCCTCTGTATTGCAAGAGTTTAGCGTGTTGCTCGAAAGGGCTAGCGTTGATGAAGCGTACTTGGACATAACAGAGAGGGTAAACGCTAGGCTCTTGCTCATGAATGATGGTTTGTTTGTCCTGACGCCCGAGCATTTGCTAAACAGCTATGCTATCGGTCATGAGAACATTGGTGATTTCGTGCAGAGCGTTTCACGACGCATGAAGAGTGACACAGACATCGATGACTTAGAAAATGGAGAGCTCAAAAAGTATGCTCGGAAGAACGACCTAAAACTTATGGTGGCTGCATCAATTGTGAATGAGATTCGGGCCGCTGTAAAGCAACGAACCGGTAATTTTGGAAATTAAATGACCAATGATCTTTTGAACATAAGGGTATTCGCAGGCTATAACTGCTCCGCTGGAATAGCGCACAATAAAATTCTTGCCAAATTGGTGTGTGGCGTCAATAAACCTAACAAACAGACAATTTTGCCATTGCGTCACGTGGATCAACTTTACAGGTAGATAAATGCATTTTTTTTGCAATGATTGAATATAAATTATTTGCAGTACTTTGTCGGTGAAAAAGATTAAAGGTCTCGGAGGGAAATTTGGTGATGAGGTCTGCGAAACATTAAAGATTAAGTTCATGGGAGAATTATCCAGGTTTTCTCAAGACGAACTACAGAAACGTTTCGATGAAAAAAATGGGTATTTTTTAAAATTTAAGTTATTTGTATTGTTACTCAACACGTCTGTAATTTAGACTATGGCTGCACTTGATCTCCAGAGGAATAGATTTGGAACCAGTAACACCTCGTTACACCTCAAAAAGCATTGGCTGCTGCAAAAACTTTCCCGGACGCAATGCTATCAAGGGTATCGCAACTCTTAAACACTGGCTGTCTGAGTTGGCCAAAGAGATAATCGAGCGATTGGATAAAGACGAAGTCGAAAACAATAGGCGAGCTCGTCAAATGATTGTAAGCTATTCCCAAGAGATAAATGGGAAAGACACGTCCAGCTCGCGAAGCATTCCGTTGAACTTAGTGAACGCGGAGAAGATGGTCGAAGATGCGCTTGAAGTTATCAAGAAAAATACTGCACAATTTTTTAAAACCGATAAAAATGCAATTCTCATGTGGCCAATAAAGTTTCTTGGAATCAACGTTAGCAAATTTGAAGATATAGGCGGCGGTTCAAAGAATAATCAAATACGAGACATGTTTTTAAAGCAGAAACCGTTAAAGGTTAATACAGATAACAATAATGATCACTATGCAGATGGTTTACCGATTTTGTCTAGCAGCAATGAAGAGCAGTCTTCAGTTTTAGTTGAAAGAAATATTATAAATGATTTGCCTGTAAATCAAAAGCCAACGAATAATTGTAAAAATCTATCCAAAACCACAGTTCATAAAAACAAATTATCAATTGAGAATATCGAAAGCCAAACAGACAAAAACTTTATAAAAAGCACAACTGAAATAACAGAAAAGTCACAAACACATCCCAAACAATCTTTTTTTGCTAAACAAATAGCCTTAAATCAACGCAAAAATCTTGACTCTATTGAAAGTGAGGAAAATTGTTTTGCCACAGAAACAAAAACCATAGCTACTACAATTTCGGATACAAATGTAATTCAAGATCCGCAAATCAACAAAAAACTATCATTCTTTTCTAAGCAAATCGCTGTTAATGAACAAAAAAGTTTAGAAAAATCTACGGTAATATCTGAATTTCCCCCAATAGATCCGCTCGTATCAAACTCAAAGGTTTACATGAATACCACTCAATCTCCGCCAACAAAATCTAACATTCCTGACGATTACACATTAACATACGCAGAATACGCACATCAAAAGTCTGAATTTAAGCTTCCTGTGGCAGAAGAAGATTTAATGAAATGTAAAGAATGCAACAAGAAAGTATCGTCTCAGGAAATGCAGTCACATCTTGACGCACACCTTGCGTATAGGTTGAGCCAGGAACAGCGTCAGGAGTATCGCAATCAGCTCAAGTCCAAGCTAACACCGCCGGCGGCCAAAAAAGCAAAACTAGATTCCGGTGCACTGAAAGTAACAAGTAGTAGTAGTAGTGCCTCAAATTTGTTGAACAAATATTTTTTGAAAGCCGTAACACAACCTATCGATAAAGACGTTACGGCGAAAATACCCGAAAATATGGAAAAGTGTGCAGAGTGTCAGAAATTAATCTTTAAGAATAGTATGTTTGAGCACCTGGACTACCATGCAGCCAAAAAGCTTCAAATTGAATTAAATCGTTCGATGGTTGTGTTACAACCGTCCAGTACATCATCGCCTTTAGTGCCTAAAAAACCAACCGAACCGAAATCTAAAACCCTGAAAAGTTTTTTTAGTAGCTCAAATTAAAGAAAATCGTTTAGTTTTATTTAATTGCCTTTTTTAAGAAATAAACAACAACTTGTACTATATAATTAAATTTTAATATTAGAGAACGATAGTCTAAAGAGTTGAGAAGAACAACAAAAACTTCTCTTTGCTGCATTGTCTTCTTATTCTTTCTGGTATTACAATAATATATGGGTTTGGCCCTCGCGTAAAATCTCTCTCTTACCGTGATTGAACCATCTGCTCCAACGGCTATCATTAAAATAAACGGGTCCAAAAATATAGAATATAGAATCTTTTGAATTATTATTTCTATTATTTTTTTGTTCATGAATTTTGTTTGCATAAGCAACATTTTTTTATTGGGGCAGTTTTTTTACTGATCAATGATGTTATTATGTAGGTGCCCTTTTTATTGGAGCCGATTATATTTTTTGACTGGCCATTATCTTTCTTCTATATGCGCCCTTTTTAAGGTACACATATATCAGTCACGAACCAACTTGCGTATCGAGTGGTTGTGTATCGCATTAAATTATAATCCGAAATCGCTGGCTTCACAGCCATCAACTTTTTC
>JAAAKO020059613.1:0-24939 GCA_010015015.2 Bolitophila cinerea | reverse complement strand
GAAGAGCTGCAGTCGGTGCTGTACGAATAGCTCCAGTTGCGCATATGCATGCGATTCTAATTTGAACCCTTGGCCACCATATAATGGCTCCAAAGGTTAACATTGGTCTAATCACAGCTGTTTATATCCACAGGATTACTTTTGGTAATAGCCCCCTTTTAGGCCCGATGGCTCTTCTACATTGCCACAGGGCTTTAAGTATCTTTGTTTCGATATGTTTTATTGAATAAAAGTTTCCTATTCATAATATCCCGTAAAGATTTTACCTCTTTGCTAAGAATTAGCGCATCGTCGTAAAGTTTTGGTTTTTTGTTTAGATTATTTAATTTTTTCTTTGTAAATAGTACCATATTAGTTTTGGATGGGTTCACAGATAGAGTTTTTTCTGTTCTGTACAATAAGTAGTGTATTATGTTTGTAGTCTGTGTCAACGTCTTTACCTATATGGAAAAATTCCATCTGGCTCTGCTGATTTGTAGGGAAGTAATGATTTAACGGCCTAATTTACCAAATCTGATAAAGCTAAGCTAGTTGCCACTCTGGAGGCCGACTCATGTGCTAAAGAATTATCAGGGGGATGACTAATTAACAAAATACAGTCTGAAAACTGTACGCTCATAAGATGCTTGTATGATTTCCATCGTCTCCGAAAAGATCCCGTTTTGAAGGTCCACCAAACCAAACTGTGTGCTTTGATCATTTGATTGTTGATGGTTACCAAGTGCTCTCATGTATCCATCCCGCAGTTTTTTTCTTGGGATTTCTCCATGAGCGATCAGTACCAACATTAGAGAAATTTAGGATAGATTCAATTAGTCGGTGGTCAGACATAGACACTTGAGAAGCGACGTGCCAGTTACTCACTTTGTTGGTCAAACATTTTGCATTTGGAAATTAATTCTATTTTCAAATGAAAAATAGAAAACCTTTTCAGTGTATTTTTTATTAAATGTCCTACTATAATAATAATAATAAATATAATGTATCCATATTAATTTTTTAATTGATTTGCTTATGTTTTTTTTTCCTAATCGGAATATATTTCAATAAAAGTTTCCTAAAGGTAATTATTCAAAAGGAGATAATAATCCTTTTGGTTTAATAGCACCTTGTATTAAAGTTCTTTATAAAATAAAAATAGTATACTTTTTTTCAAAAGGGATAGCAAATTATATAAAAATGCATTTTGGTTTATTTTTTCTTATAATGTTGTTTAACGTTTACCTATTTTTTGGGGAAGAGCGTGTTAATATCTTAAAAATCAAAATCTCGACAAAAAATCTCGAAAGTCAAAATTTGGATTCAGTACTGATCACTGGATATTTCCGGGTTATTTGATTGTTTTTTGGTTTTTAAAAAATACTGCGTGCGCTGGCGCGAGCTAAAACTCGGGATTTTTTTGTCGAGATTTCCAAAAAAGTTTTAAATAATAAAGTACCCTAAAAGGGTGAAAGAAAGGTGTTTTCAACACCTCCCCCACCAACATTTAAAAAACGAATTAGAGAGAGAGATTTGGAACTATTACATTTGTAATCCGATTTTGATATTATCTATAATTATATTTGCTCATGTGGCGTAGATTCCAAAAATTTAAATACTATCCTTAATAAAAAGGTTTTTGGCAATTGTATAATACTCCACTGATCGAATAAGATTTAATGAATTTACAGCTGATCATAATCTAAAAAAACATTTTTTTAAAGTTTTTAATTTTTTTTGCTTTGTTTTATTCTAACATTTTTATATTTTTTTAATTTAGAAAATAACCTCAAGTTAAAACATTTAAAGTGTATTTTTTTCATATCATATAAAATTGTAAAAGTTATTCATTAATGAATTAAAAACCAAATTTCTCTTTTGCTATCACTACCACTTTCTATTTGTCTCTCAAAACAAAACAAACTTAAAAACGGAGATAATTGTGGGTCCGCAGATCAGAAAATTGTTTTATATAATATCAAGTTTAAAAGAAAGCTTGTACAATGCCTCGGCCGGGTGCATTTGGAAAAAATTGTAAGTTAATTTTTGGGCAACATCAAAAAAAAAGAACGACGCCAACTGATTCAAAAATTATGGATATATTTCATACTGCATTCAACACTGTAATTCAATTCAGTACATTTATTTTTATAATAATAAATTATATTTTCAATTTCAAGTGAAAATTTATTTTCTGCATAGCCATTTGGAAACTTTGCCTCCGAATTCGGGTTTGGTGAATGATGAACAAGACGAGGACATAATAACAGCCATGAAACCATGCTGCGATGGTGATATAGTTCTTCTCATTTTTTCTTTTATAACATCGCGCACCATATGTTTAAACAACTTGGCAATAGTTAGGAGTATCGCCACACCACGATAGTTGGAAACGTCGCTCCTAGATCCAGATTTAAATATTGGTGTAATAAATGACACCTTCCATCGTAACGGAAAAATCCCTGTCGCAAGAGAGCTATTATATGTGCAGAGAAGTGGAACCGCGAGAGTGAAAGCACATTTATGCAGCATCAGAGGTAGCGTCAGGACCTTTTCCTTTGCTCACATCAATTTTTAAAAGACAATTAGTAATATCTTGTTTTGACTCCATTGTGGTCTACCATGTTAGGAAAACCATCAGTATTTTTTTTCAAATACAAACTGTACGTTAAAAAAATTGTTTGTGTATCAATACATATTTTTTGGTTGATTATTTTATTTATATTTATTATTTTTAATTTTGAAATGGTGAAATCATTTTTTTATGGCAGTAACAAAAAATGGTATGGTAACAATTTTTTTTCCTGATAACAATAATTTATTCATGTTAACAAAAAAATATATTTGGGCACAATCATTTTCAAACACGCACGATTTTTTTAACCCTTGAACATGTTCCACTTCCCCAAGCAAACAACGACATCTATTGTATAATAATCGAGGCATATCCAAAAAGCTTTTTAGATTTTTATCAGCTGTTATATCATTTTCTCATACATATAGAGAGGTATCCTATGTATATGGTCTATATATTTTATTTATCAGTATATACGAGCTGTCGTTTGTTGGAGCTTCTACAAAAATTCTTATCGTTGAATATGTGAAAGTTCATTGTGTATATACGTTTATTATGGTAGCTCGGTGCGTGAAAATCCTTGTTGCTATTTTGTTAAGTTTAATGTTTACGATTTCCCTCGTAAAACTTGTGTTATGTTTTTGGGAAAGACTTGACTTCTCTCAAAGAGGCCGACAGGACGTTGAATTGTGGCTGGACCAAAACCAATTGGGTCAATACAAGGATATATTTAGGGTCAATGGTAAGAATATTATGATAGGTCATTGTCGTATCTGTTGTTTACTTTATGTATTTTTGATGTTTAATAAAAGTGCATATGTTAAAGTGGAGATTATGCTACATTGATTAAAGATGAACTGTAGTAAAATTGCATTAATAATTCATCTCTGTTAAAAATTTAAGCATCGCGATGATACTCTCTTTTGCATGGGTAATCAAGATAAGAGAAAACATTGATTTTCCTTGGGTATTGCGTTAATTTTCCTAAAAAATCTAATAATATATAATGAGTTATATTAAGTAATAATCCAGGTTCAGGTGTATTTAATACATAACAAAATATTATATAAAATATATTTCGTGTGTACGATTCTCTTGAGCTAAAGCATTCGTCCTTATAACGTGATGACATATACTCACTAGTAACATATAGATTTTTCGCGCAGGAGCACAAGCTACGACCCACGGAATACGATCCACACCACCACTTCTCGCAGTTCTCTCAACTCTCAGTCGTTGTACATTCTTGCTATCGAAAGGATTATAAGTCGTTGCGTTCCGTTTGCTCTTATATACTATAAACAATTCTAACAAACTATAAATACCTTTTGTATTTTTAGCTAATATACCAAAATATCGAATTAACGTTTCATTCGAATATTAAAGTTTTAGAGGAAGTGAAAATGACTTTGATTCGTCCGGTTGCATAACTTTGCGGTGTATAAATGTAAATTCAACGTGAATATATAAAAAATCGATGTTGTTTTTACTTTAATAATATTAAGGAATTTCTTAAATCCTTTTGAAAAATGTGCCCTAGTCCAAATTCGATTAAACCAAACAATTGTAATCCGAAAAGTTATTTTAATAAATAAATTAAATACTGCGTCACCTGCGAAAGTTTATGTTAAATAAATACAGTTCTAGCATTGCGATTAGTGTAAACAAGCAAAAAAATTAATTAATTATATATTAATAAAATGTGGTCGCCTGCATCAGAAATAAGTTCCATTGGAATGACAACTGTGCGCAATTCAACATCAGTTTCGTCAGGTTTGTAGTTGTGATTGTGTGACTTTCTTGTTGCATTTTTTTTGTTTTCCTTTTTCTAGTAATAATTTGATTAATTATTTATGATAATTTGACGCATAATTTAATTGGTCGCAATATAACATATACATTTTGCAGGTATTTTTTTCAAATAAACGAAAACTTGCTTTAAGACTCACAATTACATAGCAAAATACATATATAACAATATATATTATAACATATATTTGTTATACATAACAAAGAACAGCAGATTTTTTCCTTTGTCCATCAGGACGTTTCTAAAAACCATCGTCATATAATCATGTGCGATTATTTTAAAACGTCTATTTTAATCGAAATTGAAAAAAAAAGTTTTGAGATTAATCTTTTTTTTCTTTGATCCTAATGATTTAGTTAAAACTTTAAACCCTAAACCAATTATATATATATATATATATACAATATATATGTATATTTCAAATATTATGTTAAATTTTTCGATTATTTAAATAATCGTATCTCGTATGATTTCTATTAAAATTTACATATTATATACAATTTTTCTATTATTTAAATAATCGTTAGATTTAAATTAACTTTCAAATTTACAGTATACAATTTTCCGATTATTTAAATAATCGTTTGATTTAAATTAACTTTCAGATATTATGTTAATTTTTTCGATTTTTTAAATAATCTTTTCATTTATATAAACTTTTAAATTTTTAGTTTTAATTTTTCCAATAATTTAAATAACCGTTTGATTTCTATTAAGATTTAGATATTATATGCAATTTTACGATTATTTAAATAATACTTTCATTTGTATTAATTTTCAGATTTAAAGTTTTAATTATTCCGATTATTTAAATAATCGTTTGATTTATATTAACTTTCAAATTTAAAGTTTTAATTTTTCCGATTATTTAAATAATGGTTCGATTTATATTAACTTTCAGATTTTCAGTATACATTTTTCCGATTTTTTAACGCTTTATAAGAACTGGATAGGGTTTTTGGTGGAGAGAGGGGATAGTGTATAGCTAGCGGTTCCTGAACTGTGGTTTGAGACCCACTGGTGGCCTTCTAAGGTTTTCAGGTCGACCGCCAAATTTTCGGAAAAAAACAATTCTAGATAACTAGAAAAAAATATATATTATTGCTTCAAACTGAAAATCAGGAAAATACTTTTGAAAACGACAAAAGTATTTTTTGAAGAAAACAAATAGTTTTATATAATAACAAAATTCGACAATCACAATCACCAATAATGATGAGCTATGATTTGAAAAATGCAAGCACATCCATCCTCCGTTTTTTTGGCATAAAATGCACTTCACTTAGACACCAAATAAAAAAATCTAAGTATTATAGACTCAAAGATAAAATAAATATTCAGTATTTTGGCGGGAGCGTTCCGTAATATAGGATAAGAGTCGGTGTTTTGTATCAAATAAAAGGTATTTAATTTTTGTTTTTTTAATAGAAAAATCTCATCCTCCGTGCAGGAGATATGCCTAAAAACGTCAAATTTTATACCATTAAACATAGAGGGGAAAGAAGGGTATATTTTATGCTAACATTTTTGAAGAAGCGTAACATATACACATACAGCTCTATAGTTTTTGGGATTGTAAAAACCCTGTTAAGGGCAGGATCGGCTCCACTTGAATGACATATCTTCTTTACCAATTCAAAGATTATTCATAGTCGGTAAATTTATAATCAATCGAACATTTGAACATGGGTCTACTTCCCCAAAAACGCAAAAACTATAAGGATGTTCGATCTTTAAAATATACCTATAAAAAATACCTCTAACCCTCACTCTAAATTTAAAATGTTGACGTTTTTTAGCATATATCCCCCCTAAGGTGATGATTTTCTGGACTTTTAATGTTTAGGCTCTAGTTAGGTTAGGAAGTTCTTAGATCCTAAATCCAAAAATGCACTTTCGCCAAATAATTAGTTGTTTTCTTTATTTTAACTCAGGTTTCATCTAAAAACAATTTGAAGAGTTTTTCAAGTTGATCCGCGGATAAAAATAATAGAAGATGTTTACTGAAACAATCATCTCAAGTCTGTGTGTTAGGTGTGCTCTTGTGACTTAAGGTCAGGTTAATAAGATTTTAGGTCATTCGACTTTTATTAAAAAGTTATACTGATGTATTAAATGCTGGGGTTTATTAAGAAGCTTTATTTTCTCCACCAATGTTGTATCTATTTCAATGAATTTAAAACCCTAAGGAGTATATGGTAGTTTTTTAGATAATGGGATAATGGGATAACAGGATACAAAATAACGTAAACAAATTGAATCATTTATTGAACCGTTAAATCAATCTAGGGCCAAGGAGGCTTGCAAAACGAGAGGGTACATTATTTTTTGAGGTAGCTTTATAAATTTAGTAAATATATTCATATACCATTCAAAACATTTTTTAACTCTCTCGTTTGGTGAGCCACTGCAGGTCCTCTTATGAATCGAACCATTGCAGCAATATAGGGCCTTCAATTATTTGTCTACATTCATTAATTTTCTTTCAATATTGCGTATTCTGTGTTTCTATTATATGTATCTATAAGGGTAGATCATATTAATCATATTATTTATATTACTATTACTATAGATTAGTAGGTATACGGGAATGTACTACGTTTAGCCGAATTTCGATTGGCCGAATCACGATTGGCCAAATCACGTTTGGCCGAATGATACGATTGGCTAAATCACGATTGGCCGAATGGTACGATTGGCCGAATAATACGATTGGCCGAATAATACGATTGGCCAAATCACGATTGGGCGAATGATACAATTGAAAACAATCAAAAACCGATTCGGCCAATAGAAATTTATACAATCGTATTTGGCTAATCGTGATTCGGCCAATTGAGTGCCACCGGGTATACGGTTATTGAACACACTTATTGAGTTATTTTACTATGTTAATGTGATTTCTTTCAATATCTTAACATAAAGCAAATAAAACATTTAATTATGATGAAGTGGCCTTCTCCATCTTAAGGACGACTGAAACGGCTTTTAAAGAAAAAGTTACTTTATTTTTAGTTCTTTGAAACAAGTTTTTTGTATGTACAAATATATGATTTGTAGTCTGACATTATTTATTTACTTAAAGAATGAATTTTTATATTCTTACTTACGAAAGTAAGTTAATAGTTATGACGAATTTTTGTAATTTTTTATTTTATTTTAGGCACTTTTTTTTCGTGTGAAAATATATTTTTTTTTGTACAATTTTGTTTGTTATGCACACTTTATGGTTAGTCTTTAAAAAGGGTAATAATATAATTTACTACTGGTCTTAAATTTGGCAGAGATTATTTTGTATGATTTTCATGTGTGAGGCCAACCAACGACAAGTGTTTTTCAATTTTAACTTTAAACATGTAAATAAATTTACTTACCGCATAAAATGTTCTCTAAACATTTTAAATTTATATTTTCATTAAAAATACTACTTCAAATTTAAGAAAATAATTATTGAAAATATTTAGATTAATTAAAATAGTGTCCAAAAACAATTTTAGGAATCTCCTCACTATCGAATTGTGGCGATCCCGAAAGATTACCAGAGCTTCCAGCCGGCGACGAGCAAAGACTTCAACGGGCCGCATTGCATCTTCAACAAAAGCTTATTTTACGTGAATGGCTCAAAGAGATACAATTGGAACATCAATATGCCAGACTCGTTTCTGTGGAAATACTATCGTTAGAAGACGTTTACTGGCTCGAAGATTCCAGAGCAAGTCAAGTTCTGGGAAAAGACTGGCCAATATGGTCGCAAGCTCGTCAAAGGTTACCCACTTCCAAATCGTTACTCGATTCCCTAAAAGCGGATCTGTGGTCTACTGTGGTAAAGTCTAGCCAGCACCAGGACGCATGGACATGGGGTGGAATGCTAGTGGTATCAGTATCCGTTGCTGGTTTGGTTACTTTGGCCGCAATGACACAACCTTCACTGGCACCAGAGGCTCGGCATTCGTTAATGCAGTACGTCACAGGAAAATACTTGATGCCAGCTAATTGCAAAATCAAATGGGATTGGTCTGATCCGCATGTGGTTGGCGGAACAATGGTTTTTACTGTTAGATTTTATCAGCGTAATGGCCAACCGTATCCTATCTGTGATACAGATCAGTTTTTCGTAGAAGTTAACGAGGGTACCCGAAAGGTAAGAAGTAATATCATTTATAATAAAAAATTAATAAAAATATTGTACAATGGTCAGGTTGTTACTATCAGTGAGCTGGGCTCCGATACTGACCCAAACAACGCAAATATTGCAAAGGTTAAATTTACAGTTAGAACTGCTGGTCAGTACAAAATATCTGTGTTAATTGGCACCAGTCATATTGCTGGTAGTCCTTTTTATAAGACCTTTTTGCCGGGTCCAATGGACGCTCGACGTTCGCGTCTTATTCGTCCAGCCAGTACCGTTGTTTGCTGTGCCGGAACTCCGACTCTACTCCACATTGAACCTAGAGATGATTTTGGTAACGCCTGCGTATTTGAAGTTACTGATGATCCAACAAAGGTAACATTTAAGTTATGTATATATTTAAATTATATAAAATATATTTTTTTGATTTAATAAAGGGTTACAAGATAGAGATATTTGATCTTAATGATCAACCCCTGGAGAAACTCTCAAATGCTGTGTCAATGGCATATGATAAATTAAACACACGCGTAACTCTGACGGTTTTGTTTTCGGAACCGATATGTCTTCGTGCCAGCATTAGCTTTTTAGGACAGAAACTTCCGATGGGCCTATTTGATATTATTGTTTTAAGCAGTACGTTGTTATAGACCATATTTTATACGATGATTGGTGGTTTTTCTATTGATTTCATTTATTTGCAGGTAGTGACAATACTTTGGTTCACAAAAATATAGCCTCTCGAAAACATAATATATGCTACGAAGCAAAGCTTATTAGCATATTCGGACAAAATAAAACAAAGCCTCGAAAGGTGCTTTGTTACATTGGACCAAAACAAGTAAATTAATTAAACTTGTGCAAGTAATAGAATAATATAATACTATTTTTCAAGCAGATAACCTTAAAGGAAATGTTTCTCAAGTTTATTCCAAAACGCATTGCAACATTTCGCCTGTGTCCGTCCACCAAGGTACAAATAAATATACATATACAAGAACATATACTAAATAATCTTCTATATACAGTTTCACTTTCTGCCACCATCTAATTTACACACAAATGGTCCAGTATTTATAATCGATGATGGATCTCAGCCAAAAATTGAAATGTCCTCGCGCGATCGAAATGTCATTGCAGCAACTTTTACACATTTTCTTTTAAAAAACATCGGTGGTTCCGAGACATTCAAGGACAAACAGGATTTTTTCTATCACGAGGTCATTTTTTACGGCCATCTATATATTTTTAATCGATTTCTGAACGTTTCGTTTAATTATTGTGTGCATGTTTCTATATTTTGCAGGTTCGAAAATTTCACTTTAACTATTATCATGAGAAACTCTCTTTGAAAGTGCATCGAGATCGAATTTTAGAGTCCAGCATGAAAGTTACAAAATCCTTTTCGATGTCGGACTGGTGTGGTAATTTTGAGGTAACATTTCAAGGTGAACAAGGTATCGATTGGGGTGGTTTGCGACGTGAATGGTTCGAATTAATTTGTAGTAGTTTGTTTGATCCACGTGGTGGACTCTTCTGTACATTTCACGATAAACGTCAGGCTTTAGTGCATCCGAATCCGAATCGTACGCCGAATTTAAAATTGAAATACTTTGAGTTTGCTGGAAAGATTGTCGGAAAGTGTTTGTACGAAAGTGCCTTAGGTGGATCGTATCGCCAGTTAGTAAGAGCAAGGTTTTCACGCTCATTTCTGGCCCAACTTATTGGACTGCGTGTACATTACAAGTACTTTGAACAGGATGATCCAGAATTGTACTTGTCCAAAATTAAGTACATTTTGGAAACTGACTTGGACACCAACGAAAGTATGGAATTGTATTTTGTTGAGGAGGTCTATGACCAACTGGGACAATTGACAAAAACCGTAGAGCTTATTCCGAATGGTGGTAAAACAAGGGTCACAAATTTAAGCAAAAACCAGGTATTTATATTTTATGTTTTAACAGTTTTTTTAAATGATATCTTGATATATTACTTTTGTAGTATTTGGATGCTCTGGCTCAACAAAGACTCTGTAATAACGTGAGAGATGAAGTAGACAGTTTTTTAAAGGGATTGAATGCTATTATACCCGATAATCTGTTGAGTATTTTTGACGAAAATGAGTTAGAGGTAATTTACAGTCACTTTTTTTAGCTTGGTACTAAAAAACAACATATGTTCTTTCAGCTTCTTCTTTGTGGAACAGGAGAATATTCCATTGCCGATTTTCGAGCACATCATATTGTCAATGGAAGCTCCCAGGAATTTCGAAGGGTTCTTGGATGGTTCTGGGCAGCGATAAGTAACTTTAGTCAAACAGAAATGGCACGTTTGTTGCAATTCACAACTGGCTGTTCTCAACTGCCTCCCGGAGGATTTCAAGTACACCACACGCTTTAAACGAAAATAAATCGCCAAAGTTAGTCATAATTGTCTGTGTGTTTTCAGGAGCTGAATCCTCGTTTTCAAATAACTGCTGCACCTACTTTTGGAAACCTACCAACTGCCCATACTTGCTTTAATCAGTTATGTATTCCAGACTACGAAAATTTCGAACACTTCGAGAAGGCTTTGTTAATTGCTTTAAGTGAGGGCACCGAAGGCTTTGGCATGGTCTAGTTATAATAATAATAATAATAATAATAGCAATATATGAATTTAGAATAACATTTGATATACAATAAAAGCAAGCAATACACTTTAAACTTACTATATAACTTTAACATAAGATGTTTAGGCATTATCTCCTGTACTTAATTTGTGATGTAGTTATATATATTTTTAATTCGATATATTATTAAAATAGACCAATTTACTATATCACTATAAATCTTCAGAAAAGGATTACCCTATATAATTTTTTTGTATAGCAACATTTATATACAAAATAGTATAAAATATTTTTCATAATTCGAAAAAAAAGCGATTTCTGTTTTTCTTATCAGCATAGACACTGTGCAACATGTAATTTATACATATTTAAATGTAGATATATACGTATATATATATATAAATATATACCCTCGAATTATAGTAGGAGCTAATCTAGGATATTTTTTAAATCGATTGTCAATTTATAAAAAAAAAGAATGTTGCGGTCTCACGCAAAAAACATTTGAAATACGTAATCCAACATCATATTTAAATTAACTCCATTTGATTAAAATTTAATTTAAGTATAACTATGTTAAAATTGATATTAGCATAAATAAAAATCTTTTTTATAAAATAGCAAAAAGTCTTCAATAGTAAATTATTTTCAGATTGATTAAATTATACTCTTTTTTATATCGATTCTCAGGAATCATTGGATAACATGCGGTTTTGAGGTAATGGGTTAGGGCTTCATACGATAATCCCCGATTGCATAATTATCTAATGTACAAAAAATTGTATGTCTATATACTTTTACTATTTTACACTAAACTACTCTTTAACTGGCAGCACCTTGGAAATTTGTCTCCCAATCAGCAATTCAATACTCTCTCTATCGTCCAAATTAGTTGGAAAAGTAAATTAATTGGAACATTTTCGCAACTTTTTTATTGGCACCCATAACAGCATTAGCAAATATCTTAAAAAAATAAAAAATAAATTTTAACTTCATCAGTAAGCTTTTCCTAAGCTTTTGACTATACAAAAAAGTCATTTACAATCCGTCGTAAGTACTCAATTTAGGACAAATTACCGCATATTCTTATGTTTATAGAGTCCATTTCAATGATTTTATAAAATGGCTCGAAGAGGCCTACTAATAAGTCGAAAACCAAAAATAAGTTAGTCAACATAGTGTCCCAAGCGAAAAAGAGTTGATTTTAAGCATTTTACTCATTGGAACATTTTTGTAAATCTACATAATAACATTTACAAAATGTGACTTTGGAAATCACCAGATGGAAGAGAGGCAAACCCAGATCGATTATTAATAGAATGTCAACACTACTTCAACATCGGCTACAGCGGACGCCTTTCTTCTGATCATTTTCCTTTTCATTATATTATTCTAACAATTTTTTAAACGAACGTGTTTACTTTCTTCCATAACTTTCCAAATCCAGCAAAAAGCTTTATATAGGTATTTATAAGCAGGATGATGATTTAAGATTGCTGTAACTCCTCTCTAGAGTAAGATATTTTTTTTTTTGTATATTTCCCTTTTTTCTATAACAGACTGCACTTGAAGCACAATAAAAGATTTGGCGCCCAATTTTTTTAAATATGTATATATATTTCCTGATTTTTTACCAGGTCTGGTGCTTTTTTTAAGATTCCTGCCGATTTTTTTGTTTAAAAAAACTTAAAAACTTGAACCCTGTGTACACATAATTATAACGGGCGAATGCAAACGGAAAACTTATTGACAATTCCTTATCCGTAAGTCATAGTGTTTAAGGCGGGAAGACTAATATCCCTTTTATTACAAACCTAATTATGTGACGGGTGCGCTTCCCAATAGTTTTTCTAGTAGTTTGCTGACTTAGAATGAGGCATCAATCCAAAGCTACTTTTTTAAAGCTGCTGTGAAGCCTTTGGCAGTTTTTGCTCTAGTTTTTGGATTTATCGAAACAAAATGGTATTCTGTATTATTCAAATCGCTCTTTTATTATCGATCAGTCGTTCTAAGAATATTTTACGAGACACAAATATTAAATTCACATATTAAATTATTTTACAATCAGACTTCGCAGTGTTAATGTTAATAATTTGAGTCAACATTTCTTTAATATATTAAGATAACCCAGAAAAAACACTGATTATATGACCGGACGATGACATTTTAAAATATTTTAATTGCGAAGCAATTCCTGGAGCAAATACTAGTATAGCAAGATATAAAAATGTTCCTGCCTTTATAATTTGATACTGTTTGTTTCAGCTCTCGGCAATTGCCCTCCCATTTCATAAGTTTTCATTGGCAACCTGATCCGCACTGCGTGGTTTTACCAATTAACCCTCCTATTCCAAGCAAAATGTCTCACTTCATAAATAAGCACCATTAAAATTCCAATACTAAAATATAATAAATGCAGACTACCACATCCCATTTTTGCTGAAAGTAGACCCAGAAGGGAAGAGGAACGTCACCCTAAATTTAGGGCGGCTACGGCTTTAACAGTAACAAATTAAATGTAAAAACACAGCAAAATGATGTTGCAACCCTGATGCTTCATAAATAAATAACAGAAAGCATTTCCAAATATAATTACTCTTTTATACTTAACTAATTGATGACCAAGTACTCTGGAATAATAAACACGGACTTATATTGACAGAAATATTTTTATTCAAGAATTTTAGCAGAGAACCGACTGTTTTTAATTTAATATAATTTGGCCTTACATTATATAGTGTTTTCAATTTTTATGTTTAGCAATATGTTTATAAGTGTAAGATATTTATATTTATATAAATCTTTTTATGTATTTTATTTGTTTTAGTTTAATCACGTCAATCATTTGTTTTATAACATTTAACATTATAGTATTATTAAAAAATGGTTGTATGTGCGGTAAATGCAGGCCAAATTTGTGTGTGTTAAGATTTAGACATAAACCAGGACACACACAATTTTAAATTACACTAAATTGTATTTCATCTGTCTCATTTATATAAGGTACACGTAAAGTATCTAAAATATTGTTGTTTACTATATACCTTCATAGTATTTGTTGAAACATTCTTATTAAGTTTGTTTTTTTTTAATTCAATATACATATTATATTTTAGAATGTTTTTTAAACTAATTCATCAAGAGTTTTGTCAAATGTCCTTTATGTTAAAGGACAAAGTCACGGAAATTTTGCTACATTCATTTTAACAATTTTATGAATAACAATCAAATAAGTATTTTGCATCTCAAATTTTATAGAGTAATTAAGGTGTAATATAGAACAAGAACATTCACTATACAAAATATCTAAATGTTAAATGAGTCATGGATTTACATGTTATAAACTTTTCATACATATGAAAAAACAGCACTTGAAAACGTATATAAAAAAACAGCATAAGTGCTCTTGCTGTTTTTGACAAGCGCATTCTTTAAATAAGCTGCTAATCTCTACCGACCTACGGCTTTTTGTAAAGTAAGATCGGACATCTTCAATAAAACGTAGTATCGTTTATTTTTATTTTTTTAAAGAAAACAAATTTTTTCAGAAGATAATTTGTGTAAACTTAAATTGTGTTTGTTTGGGTAAGTGTTAACAAAAAAAAAATGCAAATTTCAAGATATCTTGTTGCGCCACCATGAAAAAAGAACCAGCGGAGAGCACTCTTCAATATTATAGACAAGAACAAATGGAATAAGTTGAAGCAGAATTAACAAGAAAAGTAAATGAATAATGACGAATGTAGAAATTGGCGCAAACTTGTTCGGTACTTCTGTGTTTGTGTTGAAAAGTATTTGCGCGAATTTGTCTGTTGTAAAGCTGGTGCTTTTGTAGGATGGAGTGGCCAGCATATTTGTATGGGTTGTTAGTATGGATAGAGGTTTAGTTAATGGATTTGATAGAATAATCTTTTTGAATGTTGGTATAGTAGAAACGGATAAATTTAATGGGAGTTTCAAAGTGTTTTGATAAAAAAAATTAGTGGGATTAGGTGCGGAAGTGGGAATGGAAATGGGGGAGCTTTTAGTCTCTACTAGAGACGCCACCTGTAACCCTCAGCTTGGGAACTTGCAGTAGTGGGCATAGGTCAAATCGTACGTTGGAAAACGGCAAAACTGGATGTCACGACGTTCCCAATCTCCAAACGATGCAGCATAGTCCAATTCACGGGAAGCAGAGTAAGCCGGGGATGTCTGAAAAAAAAACATTCGTATGAATTGTGTTCTCACCATATTTCAAGTGTGTGTAGAAAATTACCTTGTTTGCGAAAATAGTCACAACAAATTTGCCAGGTTGAAAAGTTTCAATTACACGCTTTATTAAATCGCCATAGTTAGAGGCAGCCACGTTGCTTTCGAAGCTTACGTAAGAAAATGCTGGTTCCGGAGTAATGTGAATGGTCATGTAGCCTCCCTAAAAATGTATATATAATTATATTAAAAAATACAATAAAAAAGGCGAATGAAAATGATGTATTTACAAGTTAAGTACAAACAAAACCGTGTATGCATGTTTTCACAAATATTAAACGATTTTTTATCTTTCGTGATCCTACTTAACATTATTAAGATAAAACATTACGCAATTATGTTGGCAATTATTCAGCAATATACATTATAAACATGTGCATACGTATGATGCACGTACATATTTACAGATGATCTACGACACCTGTATGCAGTTGCAGACGTTACGTCATTATAATTTTTAATTAAATGCAGCTGGCTGAAAATGTGTGTCTCTCAAAATTGTATAAAGTATATTAAACAGAATAATATATGACGTTATTAATTTTATTGGCATGCTAACCAAAAACATGTTTAAATACGGTTTAACTAAGTATTCACTTCTACGAGGAAAATTACCACAAAACAATAGCATGCATTAAATTTAGTTAGCACTTACTTCGGTATTATCATCTTCAAACTAGTGAATACAATGTGAATGATTATTTAAACATAATATCCTTCTTATAATGAGTATTTTACTTACGTTAGTTTTTGATACGCCATTCATGGAGTAGCCGCATGGATCAAACAAGTAATCATCAATGACCATGCTCGGTAAAATTTTATGAATGCCCGATCTCTGTAAATAGACGTAATTTAAATGATATTAGATATTTCAAAGCCTTCTTTATTATAATATACTCACTTCGGTTGCATCCTTTGCCTTGGCACATTCTTCCTTGCTAAAAATTGCCATAATCTGCGGGTCCAATTCGGTCATCAATATTTCAATTGTCTGATCAGGTTCAGCCAATTGAATGTTATCAATTTGACGTTGAATGTCCCCTCCCCCGCGGCTCACAGTATACACATACCAACAATCACGATTAACCTAAACGATTGGGTAAGTTAAATTTAATTGAAATGATTATTTAAAAAATATGTATTTACAGATCCCAAGCAATACGCTCTGCCGTCTTCAAAGAACGAGTCCAGTAGCGCAACTTCTTCTTCAAAGCCTCGATGGGGAGATACCTATAAATCGGTTTAATTTAATGATATCCAAAACAAGTATTCGAATGAGGTACCTGCAAATCCGGTCGTTTAAAGTTTTTGCGGGAATAGAAAAGCTCTTCGACATCATTAAATCCAGCAATTTGAACAGCCATTTCGAGTAGAGGTTCCAAACATTGCAATGTTCTGGTTGTACCGCATGTCTTTAAAATCCAACGTCTCTTTGAGACAAACATGCTGCTTTCACTAAAAATAAAAAGAAAAAAATATTAATTTATTACTAACAATATAATTTTATATTATAAATTAATTATAAATATTTGGAATTAGGCAAATAAATTAGGGCTATAATTTTGTAGAAAATATAAATTATTGGATCAAAACTGTATAAAATGAAAACACACAATTGAATATATAAAATGCAGACCCATTAAATATATCCACAGTAACAAAGGTTATGCATACATTCTTCCATTGCGTAGTTAACAGATTACCACAGAACCGCATGCGAGTCATGCGCTGACAACGTGGTGCAGTAAAACATAAAACATCAATTATTTCGCTTGAGAACCAATTACAATAAATTTTTGTATTTATCAAGAAGACACATATTTCTCCATATACGAAGTCTAATGTACAAGTGACAGTGATTATCGTGTGTTGACCCCCACGGAAACAGCTTATCAGACATCTAAATATAGACACAGCACGTGTCTGTCTTATTGCTGGGTCAATATTACTCGTGGACAGTTACATATATTTTACCAGTATAAACTCGTATAAATTTGTATTATCACTCTAAAAAAAATATTAGTAGCTATTCTGAATTTTCTAAGTTCTAAACATTAAATCGGTTATATAACTTAAAAAAAGCAAAACAAACAATTTGATATTTAAATAAACAAACCCAAAACAATTTAGCTCTGGATTTTGAAACAAAGGATTGAGTTTTATTTTACAATATAAACTTAAAGATAAGGCAATATTTTTGACCTAATTATTTGTTTTTTTTTTTATTATTATTATATACATATTTCTTCTGATAATAGTGTCAAAACCAATCAGTAAATAACTGTAAAAAAACATCTTCAACCTATCTAACCTATTTGTATCTTCATTTTGGTAGTTTTAAGGTTTTATTATTTGAAACCTAATACGGCTAATTTTGAGCAGTTTCAAATGTATTTGTATGTTTATCTCAAGGTTACTAGTCTTCGTTGAGATTACAAACATATATTCAAGGACAGTTTTGAATTAATCTAAATCAGTATTCTAATCTGGTTAAATGAAGTTCGTGTATTTCTTCATTATATCACTTGGGTGAGCTGTTTAGAACACGCATACAGTAATTTAGAATTCCGTCTTTTAGGCACGTCTTTTTTGACGAAATTGAGCTTCCGTTAGATATGCCGACTTGTCGTTTGTGTTCCACTTTATAATTTAATCAACTACTTGCATGCAGCCGGTAACGTTTGCAAGAGGTTTGCTTAGTTTAGTAGTCCGAACTGCCTAACTTTAACCGTGATAATAGTAAACAAAAATATTTGAACCCAATAATTGAATAGCATGGTCAAATTTTATTAGAAGTGAAGTATTCTGATTAAATGGATCCTACATTTTGTCCAACAGTGATATTTATTACCTAAACTCGTCACATTCATATAGATAAATATAATTCTTAATAATGATTAATCTAATAAATAGGAATATTATATTTAACATGTTAAGTTAACATGTTTGCATAATAAAAGTCACGATTTTTGTTTACTGAAACGAGCATGTATTATTTTATAGATCTGTTGAATTAAACTCTAGTTAAAAGCCACTGCTATCTTATGAACTTTTGCATCATCAAATTGCAATGTAATACGATACGAACCACGTTTTCAATAATAAGAGAAAAAAAAACAATGTAATCAAAAAAAGACAAAACAAAACATTTTTTGTTTATCTTTAACAATTAGTGCAAATAAACATAAGTTAATACAAGCTATTATGACTTCGGTTACATTTATTATCATTTAATTGAATAAATAAGACGCCTTTTAATAAAAAATTAAACATGTAAAATGAATGACGCATGCATAAAACGGAATTGAACTGGTTGGAAGATTCAAATTAAATTGTAAAAAAAAATTATGAGTTTATAACTGTGTGTTTTTCCAGAAAATAAAAGTTATAGAGATAGGCTCAAGAAACCTAAAAAAAAAATCTAAAAATTTATCACAAAATGGCAATCTACATGTTAGAATAATATACTAGTTAGACGAGTAATTAATAAACTTTGCAAATCTAGTATAGATGGCCACCATTTTAATTAATGTGATCAATTTTATCACATTAATTAAAATTTTTGAAGAACGGGTACATCTGTTTAGACTTTGGACTATATTACAATATAATTGTATGATTAATTCCATTTCAGTATTTTGTGTATGATTTATTCAACACCAGTAACAAATAAATGAGATCGAGGTTACATTGTATGAATTTAAACAGTTGAATCAATAAGACGGGTTTAACTGGTAAGGATAAAACCAGAAAAAAACGTCTACGATAAAACAGTTACTTTTTGTATCGTATTTAAAAATTACAAATTTTACAAAATTATAAATGAGATTAATAATGATTCTTAATAAATACAAGTGGGACAAAGGCTTAAGGCAACGGATATATTTTTTTGAGGTTGCGTTCAAGATTAAAAACGCAGAGCAAAGTTTGTAATATTAAAAAAAACTAGTTTAGAAGTAAATAAATATATAATTTATAGGTTACCTCAAAACATATGCGTCGACCTGCTCACTCCTTGAGAAACTAATGATTTCACATCGCACGGACTTCAACAATGCATCCCACATAGACCTGTAAATAATAAAAAGAAATATAAAATTATTATTTAGTATTATCGACTGTTAAAAAATCTAGACATAGTATTTTATTTTTTAAAAAACTATGTATTCATAAATAGGGTATAAAAACAATATAAAATATTTATAAAATATGTTTTTTCAGGCTAGGCCTAACATTTTTTTGTGGTTAGTTAAAAAAGTAAGGTACTGAAGTAAGAAGATTGAGGAAAAATAACAAATGTATATAAAAAGGTCTTATGAAGATGATATAAACATATATATATATAATAAACATTGCATACGTGCATAATATACAAACATAGAAAGTTCAACATTGAAGTAAACTTTAAAATTATGCTGAAATGTATGATAATAAGATAAGTGCAGTCGTAATTGATAAGATACCATTTCAAATTTTAAAGTTCACATTGTAGATTGCAACATATGCACTTTTAATGTATATTTTTACATTGTAAATTTTAAAATACAAAATGAATGCATACCAATACATATTATATTTATTTTATATACAAATTTGGTTTGTGTTGCAATTGCTACACATTATATATTTCACCAGATATGTATATAACTGTGAAACAACTATGCAATATGCTAACGGAATATATTGTAGACTATATTTAGATTCAAAGCAACACACATAAAACAAGCATATGTATATACATCATCAATAAGCCCTTTAACAAAAACCATCCATTTGTAAGAACGTAGGTACCTTATATACCAACGAAGAGAAAGTTTTAACCTTCAAAAAAGGTATTATTGAGATTTTGATTTGTATTTGAAAGTTTTACTTATATTTAATTAAAATTGAATTAAAAAATTGCGTATTTTGATAATTGTTTTAAAGAATAACAAAAGTTTTAGTATGCATTGTTTACGTCTATAAACTATGACAATTTTCATAGGAACCATGTATTTTAGACAAATAACATCGCACTTTGTACATTTACTAACCTTGGAATTTTTCTCAAATCCGCACTTTTGTTGGCCGGATTGGGTGTAAACCAGATTTCACATAGTTTTTCTACTCCTTCAAAGAAGTGTAGATTGGTTTCCAAAATTTCATTTTCCGCCATGTTGCAATCGTTTGATTATTTATTATTTTTAAATTCTTTCTTTTTGGTTAAAGTGTGTAATATATATCATATATTTATTTTATATATATATATATATTGTATATGTATATATAAAGTTTTACTGGTAAAATCTATATTGGCCGCGAGAGAGAGAACAGTTTCAAGAAACTTGGTTAGACCACACGGGCTGACGTTTTTAAATAAACTGAAATGAAAACTGAAAGAAATTTTGCATTTGCTTTTGCACTACTTGTAATTTTTTATCAACTGTCATCTGTCATGTGTCATAGATTTGTAGCCCAAGTAAATAATCGGGCGCATGCGCACGTGCTTGCATTGTATTGCCACACAATAAAATAAAAACGTTTTTTATTAACTTTAAATTTATAGAAGACAGAAATAACACAGGGTGTGAATTGGAACTGGGGCATTTTGTGGTCAACTCCGTCTGAACACTAGATAGACGGCCCAAAGTGCCGTATGGGTCTACCTCTCCCCCGCCCTTGAGCTTAAAGCTATATAGGGATGGCCCCTTGCCAATATTCCACACCATTTAATACCAATAAACCCTCCCGCCTCTTAGCTTTTGTATTTATTTATTCTTTACTTTATATACATTTCAAAAAGGTTTTTTTATGTATAAGATAATATAAGATTTAGTTTTAAGTATAATATTAAAAACATGTATATCAACCCTTATGATACGGTATGGTATATCTTCAAAAAAATATTATTATAATTATCATTAATTACGCAATACTAACTTTCGAACAATTATCCAGATTTTCCAGTTTAGAAGCTCTATAAATAATTTATGTTAGAGAATTTATTTTAATGTATATTTTATTAAAAAAAATACGATCGATTTTCCGCCAGATTTGTAATATGTACCAATATATATATTTCTTATATTTACTATAGTTAAATCAAAATAAATATAAACATTATTTAACAGATCTAATTATATGCATATTTTTGTTATAATAAATAAAGTGTTTTATAATACTTATTCATGTTAAATATTTAATTACACAATTAAATACCTTACATATTTTATTTGAATGTAATAATTGTAACCCACAATTGTGAATGCAAGGTATGTAACTGTAAAGGCGCAAAGGACGGACAAGGTATTATTCTAAAATATTTGTGTAAGGCGGCACCCATCCTTTAAATGCATTTTCCAAATTCTGTGCAACAGCTAAACAATGACGATCTCGATTTCTGGTGGCAACCACTTGAATTCCAATCGGAAGTCCTTCAGCATTCAAACCAAGTGGAACCTTTTATGCAAAGAGTATTAAAAACACATAAATAATGTATTACATGGAATTGAAAATTACCTGTGTAGATGGCACCTGGAGCACATTGAATAATCCCCAATAACTAAAGTTGTAGACATTTACAAGCGGTGTGTAGTGGTGTGGAGCTATATGTGTCGTGTTGTGATACAATAAAATACCATCATCTCCTAAAATATTCTGCAATGCAATAAATAATTGAATTAAAAATTAAATTAGAGAATAATTTAAAAAATAAATACTAACTGTAAGTGCTTCGTCACATTTCCTGGTGATTTCTTTAATTTTGTCGGCGTTTTCTTTAGGCAAATATGCGTCAATCAACGAGTATATTGCAGCCAGTGTAAACTCGCTCTGTCCAATCAGTTTCTTAGCCAACTCTTTGAAACCGTTCGGCTTGGTTCCGTTTCCTAGTAATGAATTAAAATCAGACAACTCTTGGGTCATCCAGTAGCGCCACATTCGGGACGACGATTCGGTGCCAAAAAGAGAAACTTCTTTGACAGGATTTTCCGAAACATTCGAGAGATGACCAACAACCCTTTTTAAAATAGATAATTTAAAAAAAAAAATTACAGTGAAAAATGTAATACTAACATTGACATTGCGTTTTGCAAGTCTGAAGACACTTTGCTGCAACGGAACTCTCCACTTTGGGTAATATAATAGTATTTTAGTTTTTTAACGTCAACGGTTTCATTAAGTTTTAGAGATAATTCATTTTTTGGTCCAACTAAAATCTGAAATTTTGAAGAATATGAAAATAGGGATAAATTTGTATAACTTTTCTGAGACATACTTTCATAAGTGGCATTAGATCTTTAGCGTGTCTTGTCATTGGTCCAACGACGCACATTGTGGATGCTTCTTTACCCGTTCTAAACGTGCAGCCTTTCATATTGATAAGTCCTACAGTAGGCTTGTGACCAAAAATACCACAATAAAAGGCAGGCATTCGAATCGAACCTCCAATGTCCGTGCCTGTATATAAATAATCGTATTTGAGCAGGATTTTGATAACAAAATAAAATGAATATACCAATTCCAAATGCTGATCCGCATGCTGTGACAAGAGCGCCTTCACCTCCAGAAGATCCACCCACAGTTCTTTGAGTATTGTAGGGATTATTGGTTTGTCCAAAGAGCATGTTCCTTGTTTCTTGCCTGACAGAAATGGCGTAGATATTAACTATATGTACTCACAGTTTATAAAAAAAATCCATTTACCATTTATTTACTTCTGGTACGTTACTTGTAACTAGAATTATACCACCGGCATTCTTTACCAAACGTATACATTCTGCATCTTCGCTGGAGGTAGACGTTCTTCTGGAAACTAATCCCAATGTCAAAAGCTTACCTTTCACGCTTGTACTGTCTTTTGTGGAAAACGGTACACCAAGAAACGGTTTTTTGGAAAACATTTCATCAGATATTTCGTTGTGTGAAATTTGTTCGTCAATGAGTTTAGCCTCCTCAAGAGCTTCTAGAAATGGTCCATCAACAACCGCATTTATTACTGGGTTTATCTGTAAAGGTGTGGTAAATTTAAATGTCGTCATTTTTCAAGTATAAGAGGAATTATACCTCATTAATTCGACCGATGTATGCCTTGACAAGCTGGTATGAAGTCAATTCCTTGTTTCGAATCATCAATGCTAAGTCAATGCCACTTTTTTGTAGGAAACTGTTTTGTTCGGTCAACGGGGGACATTGTTTGCGGTCTGGGAGGATCCATTGAAATAACGCAACCAAGATTTTGTCCTTCAATATGTGCAACCACACAAATATATTCCAGATTATTGAATTCATATTGATTTCTTATAGTACCTTTAATAAATTATGAATATAATTATAGTTATATAAATAAAACACAAATTATCTATGCTGGAAGAGATTGTACTTACGGTAATAAAATGCAATATACACCTGTTAGAAACCAAACTGCTGTTTTAATTAAATAGTCGCTGTTGCTGCCGTGGTATAGTATAATAAATATTTTATATTATGTATATACAAGTTGTGGAGTCATCATTACTCAAAAAACATTTTTTTTGTTTATAATCTCTCCGATTTGCACTATGTTATGTATTCGTCGCTCTCTAATCTCTCTATTGTACTAGATCTTTGGCTAAACCACACAAATTTGATATTCTCTTTGTTTACGCTGTCAGCTGTGAAGTATTGCCAGTGTCATTTAAATAAAACATATTTTTATTTACGTTGATAATAAACACGGGCGTAAAATGTACAAACAAGTCTAGAAATCTATTTGCAGTATTTATTGCAGTGGTTTTGTTTAAAGTGGGGGTTTCCCTGTAGAGGGGGCGTTACATATTAGACGAGGCTCGAAATATATATTTCAGTATCAAGCGATACATTTCTGGTGACAATAATATTATAGGAACAATCATGTTTTAAAAAGCACAAAAGAAAAAATAATATAATATACATATATAATTTACCGTTTTCCTTTTTCTTTCGTATATATAAAAAACTTACAAATTAATAAAAATATATCTTATATATAAAAATGTTGCGCATATATGTTTGTCTGGAATACAAATCTACACCGTTAAAGTAATATCTCTCAAATTACGTATATCAATTAGCCATTTTTAAATTTATTTTTAACTTTCTTTTATTATTATTTATTACAATTATTTTTCGCAATTTATATTATTGTAGTGCGGAGATATAGTGTGTTTGTATAAAGAAAGAGAGAGAGTAAGAGAGAAAGATAAAGGATAGGAGAGAGAGAGAGAGAAAGTGAAATAGAATAAAATATAGTATAAGAAATTAAGAGTGCTGAAAAAAAGAACAGTGAGAGTGAGAGAGAAAGGAGAGATAAATAAAATTGAGGACTGCTGCCCTGCCACTTCTACACAAACTTTTTATATATAAAAAGCTGGGTTTTAATTGTAAAACACTGCTGCCAAGCAGTTAAAGAGAGTGGTCATACAGAGAAAGAGTGATGGTGATATTGTTTGTGATTGAGATAGATAGATGCTTTAATGCAATTAAAATGCAATTACAAT
This sequence comes from Bolitophila cinerea, assembly GCA_010015015.2. NCBI lineage: Eukaryota > Metazoa > Arthropoda > Insecta > Diptera > Mycetophilidae > Bolitophila > Bolitophila cinerea. The sequence continues at coordinate 84 of JAAAKO020059613.1, read as the reverse complement.
TATAAGAAGTCTGGCTCTAGGCCACCATACTAATGAACCAAACGTTAACATTGGTCTGATCATAACTGTGTATATCCAGTAGAT
>JAAAKO020059612.1:0-42581 GCA_010015015.2 Bolitophila cinerea | reverse complement strand
TAAAATTTCGTTTCTTTCCGTGTATTATTCTGCTTTCAAAAACAAAATTCCTAGATTTTATCTGGAATAAAAATCAAATAATAGATTCGATCTTAATTATTTATGTGAATTGGATATGTCAGGCAGATGTGAAGACTTAAAATCCGTTAATGGGTTAAAGTGTTTGGGTTCTTTAACGAATCTCTGGCTAGTCTGACAGAAGCCATTGTGTTATTTAATAATATTGTATGCCAAACAAATATTAGATTAAAACTCAGATTAACATAAAAACAAAAATATCATAAATTAATTCCACGTTTCTCAATCCTACTTTCTTTAGGGTTTTTTTAATATTCAAAAATACTACGGTCATGGGGTACTATTTACCTTTCCTCTATCCTTTATTTTCAAGGAGGGTTAATCCATAATTTTAAAATGGAAAGCAAATTTAAAAAAAACTAATTCCAAAATATTTTTTTTGACTATGAATCCGGTTTGAACTTAAAACAATCAACATTAATTAATCCTTTTTTAATTATAATTATAAAGGTTTTTTTGTGTTAAATATTTATCTATTTTAAAAAGTTCTTATTCCTCCGTTTTGTAGTGAAAGTTTCAAAAACAAGAGGGAAACTTACTCTACCATATGTCATTGGGAAGCAATTGAAAGAGCAATAATGACTATTGCTAAATGTCAAAGCCAATCCAAAGAGAGAAGGGGAAATCCGATTTGAAGCATATTTTACGTTTGATTAAAGGACATCATCAGGCACAATTTTCGTAATGAGCTTGAAATAAATTTAACATTAATTATCGCACCATACAAATACGACTCAACCTATATATATGCTTGGAACATGTAACATGAAACATTTTGAATAGTTTAGGTAAGATTTTTTTTTCACATATCATTTATTTTTAACTTTTATATAGCGACATTTAAGAAAGTTATATATATATATTTATATTTTTTTAAATTCACAATTGTTTCTGTTATGGTTCCCGAGGAGTCTTGCGATATTTTTTCATAAATGAATAGTTAAAGCTTAAAGCGTTTTTTTTTAATTAGGCTCATTGTAACTTAAGTTACCACCAAATATAAAAATCTGACCAATATGACTTTATTTAAAAGTTCAAATAATTTTGGCCAGAAAGATTGGTTAAGAAATTTAAGTGAGCAGAATTGATGTTAAATTTTGAATGTTATTATTGTATTTAGTACAAAAAAATGTTACGGAAAAAATAATCAATTGTCAGACTTTTAATTGTCCACATTAAATTAATATATAATATTGTATAAATATTTTTTTTACTATGGATATACTTAGTTTTTTTAGCTTATATGACTCAAAGGGTCATCAGAATTCACTCTTATTTACCAGATTCTTTATATATATATACTATACTTTTATATATAAGTAATACCACATTTAGGAATTCAGAGTAAATTCCACATTCGGCTTCAATGTTTCTCGCTGTAACTAAAACCCTTTATCCCAAAAATGTTTCGGCGCCACTACACGCTCGTAACCTTCAAATCCATTCTATATGCCGCATGTAAACATGTAATGCAAAATGCGCACACACACAAAAACAACAATGCTTCTTGTTTCGTCGTGAGATTGAATAAAACGAACCCTTTCGAATGTATATTAGAATAGAAGATAGGGTTGGTTTTGCGTTTAACTGGTTTTGGTCTCTTTATTATGCGTAGAAAACGTTGGCAACGCATTTATTTGCATATAGCATTGGACTGTGTCAGAAGGTCACTGAATGAGATTTGCAATATTAGTCAATTTTAGAGACTATATGGCCATATTCATTCATTTCTTTATATATATTATATAGAAAACCATACATATTTTTCTATGAAGAAAGGAAATAATTGTATTTAATTTGTCTTCACTGTATCTTCAACATCAAAAATATTATATTTTACTACAATAATTGGTTTTTGTTAAAAAAATTGTGATTTTTCAAAAATACTTGTAAAATAAGAAAATACTTGTAATATGGCAGCACTGCTCAACACCCAACATTCCATCTTCCAAATTGTCAAACTTATACTAGTTAAACTGGACCAAAACATCTTTAAAACCATCAAATTATTGTCAGGTGATTTTGTCTGGGCCAACTGTCACTCGAATTCTGTTTAATCCAAATTCAAGAGATCTGAAAAATGATGACGTCAAGATAAATTTTTAGGGAAACACTTTAAAGCAGTACACCAAAAAAAATTTAATCTTGGTGATAAATCCACTCTCCAGAGTTCTTCTATCCAGTAGCGCAAGTCTGTCAGATAAATCGAATCGAATCGATTTTTCGTGACTTTTCTTACGTCTGTAAAAGTATCATCTTACTTGTGTGAGACAATAAATTTACAAACGTAAAAAAGTCACTCGATTTTTCTTACATATTTGTGCTACAGTTTGACATCTTGTGGACAATGACAACCTGAAGAGCACCATAAAATCGAGAGCAAAATAGAATTCCTGTGGACTAGATTAGATGTTTGAAAATTGTCACCAGATTGCCTCCGATTTTTTGCAACGCTTATGAATCATTGTCTGATATACAAAATATATTGCAATCTCTGATCCCCATAATCACCATACCATGATCATCGTGTATGCCTATGATGTTCGGCTTTATGTCTCAACCGGTTTTCTATGACAAAGTAGACAGGATTGTTTAAACCAATATCTAATCAATCTGCTCCTCTATTTGAGTTTCAGGAAGTTTTTTCCAGATGTAATTCTCCTGCTTACTTCTATCCCGATAGTTTTGAAAGAAGATACACATATAGCTGTTGACAACTATTACACTTTTTTCTCTGAGCAGCGCTTAATTGTGACTTAGTTTCTGATGCCACCATGTATTTGGTCTCGTTTATCTCAAATCCCAACGGAGTTTACGGAGTTTACCTCTAATGCTACGATTATAGGGATTGTTACTTTTGAAAGTTGGTCTCAGTAGACAACTATCACTACCATCAACAGTTGGTTACATTTTTCGACAGTTCATGTAATCCGAACAGTTAAATGCGCATATTCAACTGAGACTCAACTTTTAAAAGTATCTGTTTAGTAGGAGTTCTTGTAATCAAATAATCGTGTTTGGACCAATTCGCCGCCTGTTAATTCACCACTTTTCGATTCGCGTGGGATTGGGTAAACTTCATTTTTAATTTGTGAGGAGGATATTTTTTTTAATATAAGACATTCTCCTTAAGTATTTGGGAAGAAACTTCGTTTTAAGGTATTGAGGAAAATCCTTGGCTAAACATAAATGACTTCTTCACTTAATCTTTCCATCAGTCTATATGGAAAATGACTGGTAGGATGTAATTAAACTTCGATTTAAGGGTCTTTAATATATAGGAACCTTTCCTAAAAATATGATTTTTTTAATATATCTTAAGGAAATAAATCTTTTAAAAATACGGATAGAAACATTTGGAATAGTTCTCTATACCCTTGCAAATGATGGATAAAGTAATATATTCTCAGGAATAGTTGGTCTACAAGACCCTTTAAAACTGAGTTTTCATCCCAATATCACAAGCGGTAGGCTATAAAGCCAAATAGGAATATTTAGGGTGAAAGTCATATTTTTTTGGATGGGTTTTTCCTCAAGACCTTTAAATGATGTTTCATACTTAACCCAAAGAGTCTGAAACAGAAAACAGTACGGATTTTTATGATAATTTGGCAAAAGTTTGCGACATCTTGTAAAATACATTTCTGCTTAAAATAAAAAAGTAAAAGTGGGCATTTACTTGTGATAAATTGTAAATATAAATGTTTATAAGATCAAAGTAAGATGAATTGGTCTCGAGAAACATTTTCTAAAAAAAACTAACTCGGGAACAACTTAATTTTAGAGAGTTATCCGTCCGCGGGTGTATCCAATCAAAGAATAAGCAAAATCCAATAAAATAGAAGGTGTTTAATCTTCAGACCGTCTATCCGGGTCTTTTCGATATTTAAAAAATGAGCTATTATAAGTACTATAAAAACTATAAAAACATTAGCTTGAACTTATTATTTGAGTCTTTTAAACTACAAAAAAATGCAAGAAAGGCTTATTGCTTGGACGGTCTGAAGGCTTCGTCTCATCCGTCTCAACTTTTTTTTTTTAATTGTTACGTGGAGTGGAAAAATTTACATCCACAATTAAACTCTATAAATGCTTATATAATATGTGCTTGGGATCAGGTGGCTCCAGTGTGCCCTACATTTCGTCAAGAAAAATAGTGTGTACTTGGTAAGATTCAGCTGTTTATCTTAAAAGTTAATCAAACACATTTCTCTAGACGAGTCGCGCCTACAATAAACGATGCCTGTCAAGTGTGAAGTAAAACTCGATTATAAATTATCACAGATTCGTTGATCAAAAATCATTCCTGTACACATTCCTCTTTAAATAACTATGGAGATGCGAGTGAAAGATATGTGGATATTTTGGATTTTGGGGCTAACCTGATTTTCAGTTTTAGCTATACATAATATACAATTCGCAAACACTTACAAATTTAATTAAATTTCCGTGTGTATGTGTTCACTTCCTCGTGCCAGACGGTCGCATCGACAAATGCTCATTTGAAATTTAATTACGCGAAGCCCTAGGTAAACGCAGCACGCATATAGCAGACTCCACAAAACTGCCAAAATGTCGGTGCGTATATAAATAATCTATACAGATACAGGCACAGAGTACAGATAGTATATGCAATGTAAATAATAATGTATGGATGTTCTATCGATTTGCATGCTTCAGCTGGGGTTTCAAACGCTTGCCGCACAATCCTAAACATTTGGTATAAATTTAGTATCTACATTAGGGGTGTTCAAAAAAATGTATTTAGGATGTGCTCAACGGTCTTTAAAATTGTAATTTTTTACTTTTTTCATGTTTTTTGTTGTTGTTTTTTTGTGGGTTAAAAAATTGGGTTATGAAGGGTAAAATGCTAAATAAGAAGAGGGTAGAAGTAAAATGTATTAAAAGGTTTCTTATGAACGGGTTGTTGGGGATCGAAGAGATGAATGGGGATGAGAATAAAAAAGGGGAACCATTAATTTATTATTACTTCTAAACTGTACCTCTTACCTCACCGAAATATATTTTGTAGCATTTGAGTATTTTAAATAGAACAAGAAGTACTAATAAATTATTGGTTCCCTCTTCCCTATCTACTTCCTCATCCAATTCCCCATACCCCTACCAACCCCTTCATACCATACCTTTCAATTCATTTTACTTCTCCCCTCATAATTTTTAGCATAGCATTTTACAGCATTTTATTATATAAATAAACAAGTTAAGTCTCAACTAATGTTATATTTTACTTTGTTATAGTTCTTGTATGCATTATATGTTTCCAACATTGTTATGTATATTTTAAATAAACAATTATTATTATTATTATTATTAAATAACGCCAGGAAAAATAGTCAGAGTAATGCACCGGCTGACTGTGACTTATTCTCAAGAGACTTACCGCCACTAAAAATCATGAGATTAATGCACAGGCGGAATGTGACTTATTGTTAGTATTTTTCGTGACGTTAAGTCTCTTGAGAATAAGTCACAGTCAGACTGTGCATTACTCTCACGATTTTTCTTGGCGTTTTCATTATTCTCAGGATTTTTCGTGAGAATAAGTCTCAATTTCCTGGCGTTATGTCTCAATTTTCAAAAACAAAACAAAAACAACAATAACAACCAAATACACGGTGATAATAATACACAATCGCAGTGAAATTAAGTTTCTTGAGATTATAATTATATTATTTGTAAAATTATAATTCTAATTTATCACACACTTATAAATGATGTTATTATTATATCTATTTACAGCCAATATGCATAACACAACTCGAAATTGCCACCTTCGAGCACACCATTGTCCTGGAAATACTGTACGCTCTGGGATTTGCTGTGATCGGTGTGATTATAAATGCAATCGGAAAATTCCCTATTTTATGTAAGTTATATATTGTGTCCGAAGTTTTTGTTCTTTTTTAGAATGTATTTTTCTTAAAAAAAATAATAACACAATCTATTTTTTAAATTTTAATAGTTTTAATCTGTGTGGGCAGCGGAGCGTGTGGAGTAGCTGCGATTCTTGTAAGCACACCTTTGTTGGCGGTGTACCTCTATGTGGTCATGCTTATGTGTGGTCTGACGGTGACAGTTGTGAATGCTGCTACGGTGGATCTCTTCCCAACCAATCTCAGGTAAGCGTTATTTTCTGTTTGAGGTCAACTATCCATATATTTATTGTAAAAACACAAAAAAATGGTCCTTCAAGCCGGATCAAAGTTTTGTGCTCTACGACTATATCATTTGATCCGAGTTTATATGTTTAACCGGGTCAAACAATGATGTTAGGATTTATATTTATAAACTAGAATTGCTTCGTTCGTCCCGTCGCCCGACGCGTCTAGCATGTAACATTCATATTATGTTTTATGTCTTCGATTTTAGAGCTTACTTAATAAAACCACAATTCCATGAATGCTTTTTCGGTCGGATCCAGGTACTGCTGGATTAAGTGGTTCTAACGTAAAGTTTTTTTTTAAAAACCACATAAATTGAAACTTGCAATCTGTAAACTATCATATTCCAACATTTGTGAGCGACACACCACACCGAAGTTATAGATTTTATAAAAAAAACATCACGTTCGAACGCCACTAAAAAAAATACTTTTAGTGATAACCAATTAAAATGAAATCGCCAAAAGCACTTGGCACCTGGCAAAAATACTAACAACGCCCCACGAGCACATTATAAGCAATTTTCTAAAACCGCCCCTCTTCCCTTACCGCGGCCTCCCATCTGCGGCCTACCTATCTTGTGACCTGAATTAGGTGGCCCTCTATCCACATACGAAGTGTAAGCCTTCTTCTATCCCTACTCGTCTGGGTGCCTAAACGACCACACAGACAGACTACACTCAGACAGACACATAGCAGACACACATTTTACTTAATTTATATATTAGATGACTGTATTACACCTAACCGTAGATTATAATAAAAAAAATGACATTATATTTTATACAGCTTATTCAACACGGATGAATATGTATTTTGTACTATTTATTGATTTACTTTTATTTTTATTGCAGAGCGATGGCCATTTGCATATCGTTGATGATGGGACGTCTGGGCAGCATCACCGGTGCCAATGTTGTTGGTGTACTGCTGGATAACTACTGCAATTCAGCATTTATGTTTTGCTCAATTTTATTGATTTGTAAGCGAATACAACTTGAATACAAACTAAATAAGCTATAATATGTGAATTCAATTTTTAATAGTATCTGGATTACTGGCGTTCTTCATACCTCATATACGAGACCGTGTTGACAAACCAATGAAGGTGGCGCATTCTAACATGACATCCCGTCACAGCATCGTCTCGCTGAACATCTAGAGAACCTAAGCTATGGTTCGTGCGGTATATACTATATATTACTTAAAAGTCTGATTCTAGGCATGCTACTTGAATATTGTATTTTTTACAACATTATAATATAAATAATTAAATGTATATAAAATTAAATAATTTTCGAATGAAATAAAATGCTACCCATATTCCACGCCATTCTATATCGCCAACAACCGTTGATATGAAAGTCCACTGAACATTGCTTTTGAACATTGGTTTGAGCTTTCCATTAAGTTTTAATTTGAAATGAAATCCAGTAAAATGTTAAATGATTGAAGCTTATGAACACCCCAGAACTTAATTTAATCTCATATGGCATATTATGATTTAAATTTGTTTCTATTTTGACGTTACAAGTTGAGGCTAACTGACTATAATTATTCGTTCGTTTTACATATATTAAAACTGATAAATCAGTCATAACATAATGAAAAACCAAAAATATTAAAGATGTAGAAAAATAAAAAAACATATCTTTGCCGGAACGCGTCTTGCAAGATCGTCAAACTAAAAAAAACGGCTAAAAGATTCAGCCATTGTATTATTTTTAACTCGAAGAAAATCTTGCTTACTTTGATTAAATGTCGGAATGTAATAAAGTCTGTTGAAACAATTTAAATACGAAAGTCGTCGGGTTGAATCAAGTCAGTATTACATAAATGGGAGTGTTTAGTAGCAATTAATCATAATGTATGGTAAATAATTAAATTGGTTTTTAAACAAAGTTATCTTTAATTTATATGATTCCTATGAAGTTTTGGTATGATTCATTTGAAAACATAAAAATATTTTTAAGACTATATAAGCCTATTACTGTAATTTTTGTCCTTTAAAAACACGAAAAAAGCCTCTAAGAAATATAAAAAATAAATAAATGGGGCTTAAGACTATATTCAAAATGCTCTCCCAAGATTTAGCCAAATGAGACAATACCGTTATTTAATGTGTGTATTATTATTATCTGTACGGATATTTAAAAGAAATAATTGTTACTGTCATGAACTGCTCAAATAATACTCGTTATGTCGAAAATAAAAATTATTCTTTGCCGCAATATGAAATGTATTCGAATTTGGATAACTATATAGCTTGTGACGGATTATTTAGCAGTTTCAAAAATAGTCTCTTTCTACTTTTTAATCAACAACCTGATTCTTCCTGATTCCATTTTCATCAAAAGCCTATTATTATTTACATGGCCAATCCCGCTGGATCATTCTTTAGTGATGTTAAAGGTTATCAACAATTCATCCGATTGGAGTTGAAAAAAGAAAAAACTTTAACAAAACTAAATCAAAATAAACCAATATGATTACAAATAAAATAGACTGCCAAAACCTCCACTTGGAAACAAAAAATTATGAATGGATTCGAGTTCCCAGCAATGTAATATATACATATATAAAATATGCCTAAATATATACATATTAATTTAGGCATCTTTTATATTTGTATATATTACATTGCGTCATGGAATATTTATCTGTGCAGCCAAATCTTTCACTGCGCATAATCATGTGCAGAGTAAATTCTTATCTTTAATTTTGGAACACGCATAGAAAAAGAGGTAAATCATAAAAGCTAATTTTAAAATTTCGCATGTCTTTTGTTTGATTAGGTTTCAGACGGAAGGCGTCTTGTCGGCCGAAATGTTTTTGTTTGTATCGGTAATAAATTAAATTGTCTTGTCCATGCACGTGTACGCTAAGCTTAATATCAATATAAGATATTCGAATTAGTAGAATTGTTATAAAAACGGAATATTTCACATCTGGCGTGGCAACGAGTAAAGCGTATATAAATGATATATTTTATTATGTCATATATGATTATGCGCGTGTAAACATAAATATATGTACATAGATATGGAAAAAAAATATACAAAATGAACACATTTCTATGATTTTAATACTATTCAAAATATATTATTTTCATTTTATAGAATATCTTCACATTATTTAAAAAAAAACAATTTATCATCTCTGGGGCTACCTACATTAACAAAAAAAATACATACAATTTTATTAAAATTAATAGCTGAAGTTTGTGTAGAAAAAAATTTTTACCATTTTTTTAAAACCAAATTTATAAATTTAATGTTACTTCTTTGTTTTATCTTTGGCATCCACACAGGTTTGGGACCCAAATATTTTTTTTGGTATGACATACACTAGTGATAGATACACAATATTTTTTAAGTAAGTTTTGAACTAAAGAGAAAACCCAGACTATTTTTCTGGTTTTAGACACAGCTTTTATCAGCTCATTTCGATTGGACTATAAACGATATATTTAGCTAAAAATGTTTAAAATTATTCTTACAGATCACTGGCGGATCCAGGTGGGAAGACAGGGGAACTTCCCCTCCACTCCCCTCCCCCTCCACGAAAATAATTGTCAATTATAAATATTACATAAACCATTTATTCCATTTTTTTATTTATATTAATTTAATTTCTTCGTATATGGTTATGGGTATATCAGTATCTTCAAGTGACGGTACGCAGTCCGAATTCTGCCTCTGATCCTTACATAATATATCTACAGAAATTTAAATTAAAAAAGGTAAGTAAATTCCAGGAAAAGTTGTATCAGGCTAAGGGAAATGAGCATCATTCAGCTAGAAGTGGATTAGAGCTGAAGAATGCCGTATTGGCAAAATATCCAGGATTTACTGTTGTTCAGGTTGGTTGGTTTAATAACGTTTTCTGGATTTAAGGACCTCAAAAACCTGTTTTTTCCAATGGGCAGTTTTTTTAGATTCTTTGGTAAAATACACGTAAATGTGCGCCAATGTTTCAGAAACAATAAAAATATTTCCGAATTTTGTAATTCTGAATTTTAAAAACGCAGAAATTTGAAAAGTTATATTTTGAAAATCAAAATTTTAAAACCGGAATTGTTGAAAAACAGAATTTAAATCCCTAAAATTTAGTTAACTATTATCGTGACAAAACGACCCCCTCCCCCCAGAACATTTTCTGGATCCGCCTATGATGCGGATTTCATTAATTAATTTGTTGCCATTTTGAAGGTAATTTTAAAATTCCTCCCTCATAAAACCCCTTCTTGTCCCTATTGGCCAATAACTCAGAAAACCATTTTTAAAGGCCTCTCTTACAGAACTCTCTTGAGATCAGTTTTAAACCTCAAATAAGATTAAGATAATAGTCGCTTTTGGAATTATTGGTGAGAACATCCAATACTTACACAAAGAAAACAAATACAACATATATTTTTACCTTTACAATATACAAGGAAAAGTAAGATTTAATTATTTACTTTTAGTACTCTTTAGTAGAGTTAAAAACCTCAAAATTCGTTGCAACTTGTAAGGTATCTTAAAAAAATGAATTAAAACGAAGCACACTTGACAGGTACGCTCATCTATGAATTGTGAACTCATAAGTAGAGTTACCTATAACAACTGTACTTTTTAAGAGTGATGTGTACTCTTTTGAAGCCAAAAAAATCTCTTTCTTTTTTCGATATAACATAAAAAAAATTGTTTAAAAACCTTTTTGAGAAAAAATACCTGTGATATACATTTAAAAACTTGATTAGTTAATTGTAAAAATAAAGTGTAAAAGAAAATATTTATGCGGAGGATTTTATAGAAATTTTTATGCTACAATTAAGTTTTAATGATGGTTTCAATTTTTTAGTAAAAATGGTTATTTTAAATTTGTACTCAAAAAGAGGACTTTGCCAATAAAATTACAGTTTTAAAAATGTAAAAAAAAATATCTTTAATTAATTGGCAATCTCTTTGATATATCTGGGTATGGTAACCCAACTCATATAATAGGTTTTATTAAAAATAAACTTTATATGACACCTAATAATTAATAATACTTTTTTTTTATTTATCAACATGACGATTTTATATTTGGAAAATGTGTTGTTTTGCCAATCGATCATTTGCAATGTATATTTCAACATACAGTCTCAATTATTGTCGGTATTCCATGTCATAACGTTTCCAAGGAGATGAGAAATGTTATTTTAAAGACTCGTGTAGACAGCGAAAGACTTTTTTTCCACACATTTTTATAATTTATCAGTGTTCAAAATTATATTATAATAGACTCCTGTTTCAGGAGTAATTCAATTAGTGTCGTGTATGAGCGATTGAGTAACCGTTTTGTGTATCAGGGACAGGTTTTGCAAATAAATAATATCAGCCTGAACATTTCTAGGTTTCTATAGTAACAATAACAACGACCCATATGTTATTTGCAGATTTCTAGGACCTTAATCGGTTCTAAACAGTGTTTCTTGGACTAATAGGAACATTAGATATAATATTCACCTCAGAATTATTGGTCATATATGCAAGCTATTTTAAAGGAACATCAATTTATGTTTTAAACTATTTGGATTGAATTTAATTAGTCCAATTTTTATTTGTATAAACAAAGAGTATACATTTTTTAGACTGAATAGGACACATTTGTTGAATACATCTTCCCGGAAAAAATGTGCTTACAGAAAACCTTGGCACGGAAAGACCAAATCAACGAACTAGAAACAAAGAGTTAGAACTGATTATACTTCCATAAATGAGAGGTGGAAAATTCAACCATATATATGTTACCATCATTTCGTCCTGACTGTGCAAGACTTTCCTTTATACGCAAAATCCGAACCGTGGCTCGTGGGTTAAAAAAATGCCAGAGGTGGTGACATATTTTTAATATTATTTCTACTTATAGAGTCACACTACTGTTATGTTCACTGTGAGGTAATAAAAAAGCACACTCTTCAGAATGCAATAGAAATTTCCCAAAAACAAAAATTCTCCTTAAAGCAATTCTGTAAAGGCTGAGAGTTTTTAATTCGATACCCTCAAAAATATCAAGGGAATTTAAAACAGTTTTTTTATATATTGTCAAAATAAAAATCGTTATATGGTTAAATAGTTTTGTAATTATGTTTTTCAATAATATTTAAAAATAAATATAGATGTATAAAAACTCGAGTAAATAACAACATTGGAAAACACAAACACAATTTTTGAAAGCAATCCGAAAAACATTTTCGAACGAATCTATTTTTATATACATATCTACTTTGAAATAAAGACAAAAACGTTATATTATTTTCTATGAATATAAGTGTGTGACGTGAAGCTATGACCATAAATATTCCAGACAGATCAACAAAGCTCTTATATATTTGTGGGCGCACCCCTTATCTTTTGCACGCGTTTTATGCGAACGATTTATGGGCAAAGCCGCGTTTGTGTTTCGCTTTTCACCAACAAAAAAGTGAATAAATAAAGCACCTTGAGTGTTCATTAGGCAATTATTCTACCTGCAAACTAGAAAGCTGTGTGTATTGTATATTAGCGGTGTGTATCTTTAATATTTGCACTCGCTCCAATTATCTGAAAACCATTTTAGAATAAGCTCATCAGTACGGTAAAAACCGTCGTTTATTGTGGAGTGCGTGTGTGTGCCTGAGATGCAACGTTCTTAAAAAAAGAAAAACATTATTAATTTTTTGTGCTAATGAAGTGTTATGAACGATTCTCAAAAGATCTACTAGACATTCATAAAAACTCAACTGGGATCAGGACGAAATGTGCGAGCTAAAGGAAATTACAAAGGAGAAAAATGGTTGTAAGTGTATCGGTACATTTGATGAATATCAATAAAATACAATTGGTTTAATTTTATCACAGTTTCGGACATTGCCATTATAGCGATCTCTGATAAAGATGTACCAAAAAAGGGAAGATCACGCAAGGACTATCCTATGTCGTTTGATAGTGCACTCTCGATGACTAGTAAGATTATTAGATAATATACTGTGTCCATTATATAATTATTATGTATTTAATCGAACGTGTATAATATAGAATTCGGAAAGTTTAATTACTTTTTGATCATCATTTGCGGCACCATTCTGTCGACGGTCTTGTTCGAAACGCTGGGAATCAGTTTCGTACTGCCGGTGTCAGAGTGCGACATGAAACTCACCACCCAGGACAAAGGCATTCTCAGTGCAATTGGATTTGCGGGTAGAATCTGGCACAAAATTACAGTTCATGACATTTTTCTGTTCAAATTTAGGCATCGTATCAAGCTCCCACTTATGGGGTTTTCTGGCCGACACACAGGGTCGTCGACGTGTTATCGCACCCACACTGTTGATGGCCTTCATATGCACGATTCTGTCCAGTTTAACGAAAAACTTCTGGCTGTTCGTGGTGCTGAGATATTTTAATGGATTCTTGTAAGTTAAAAAAATATGATATCTGTATTCCTTAGAGTTTAAACATTTCCGTGGTGTTTATATAAATTGATGATTGTGTGTATATAGTGTGTCGGCCTCGGCTACTGTGTACGCATATCTTGGAGAATTTCATAACGTTCAGTATCGCTCTCGAGCCATCATGTGTGCTTCGGTGATTTTTGGACTGACTTGCATCCTGTTGCCACTGATTTCGTGGCTAGTAATAAATCAAGAATGGGAATTCTATATACCGATCATCGATATAGTATTTAAGCCGTGGCGTATGTTCATGGTCGTTTGCGGCTTACCAAGTTTGATATGCTTTCTGGCTCTGCTCAAGATTCCAGAGAGTCCAAAGTTTGTGTTGTCACAGGGCAAACAAGAGGAAACAATTGCCATTCTACAGCGCATTCATCGTATAAACAATGGCAGCGATAAAGAACCGCTGCGAATTAGCTCGATTATTGAAGAGATTGAATCCGTTGAAAATCGTCGTCGCATAAGTGAAAGCAAGAAAGGTGGCTTTAGCATATTTTCGGCAATGTGGTCACAGACTGCTCCGCTTTTTATGCAGCCATACATTGGTAAGACAGTGATTGCATGCGCAATTCAATTTGGCATATTTGCCACTTCCAACGGAGTGTATATGTGGTTTCCGGAGATTCTCAATCGAATGGCCGAGTATATGGACGCATATCCTGGTCAGCGAATTACGATGTGCGAGGTACTGCATTTGACACGCACGAATATGACCGACTTAATGGAACTCAGTGAAGATGTTGATGAGGTACATATCCAAGCTATACATTTTAAAAATTTATTAATATTAATAATTTTAATATAAATAGAAAATATGCACAACAAAACTAGAAACAGATACGTACGAACATACCATTGTATTAGAACTCCTGTATGCCGTAGGATTCGCTCTAATTGGGCTGATCATAAATGCTATTGGGAAACTACCAATTCTGGGTTAGTCAAGTGCTAAAGTTTTAAAAGAAAAAGAAATTTACTTTTTTATTTATAATATTTTCAGTTGTTATTCTCGCTGGATGCGGAATTTGTGGAATTGTATCGGTATTTGTAAATATTCCATTGTTGGCTATATATTTTCTGTTAGTTTTGCTGCTATGTGGTCTGGCTGTGAACGTCGTGAACGCTGCTACGCTTGATCTGTTCCCAACCAATCTTCGGTTGGTATTTTTAGTTTGAATTGTTTTATATTAATAATATGATTATGCGTTTGTTGTTTCTACAGAGCAATGGCCGTATGTATTTCGTTGATGTTTGGACGCCTTGGCAGTGTCATCGGGGCAAATGTGGTCGGTCTGATGCTCGATAATTATTGTCAGTCTACTTTTTTGCTATCCGGAATATCTCTAATTTGTAAGCATTATTCACATAAAAACTAACTTTGGTTCATACTGAATTATTAAAATAACAATATTTTCAGGCTGCTCGGGACTTGCATTCTTCATTCCTAACATAAATCAGCGACCAGAAAAACAACAACCGGATGAGTTCATTGAAGCCAGACATAGCATTGTCTCTGTGGGTCGATAAGTTTTTTTTAATCATTTACCACACGAAAGCGATCAAATTATTCTCTAATAAAAGTCTGAAAATAAAACACACTTCTCACTAAAACTTATGAAATAGCTATAATTTAAAAAAATAATAAGTGAGCATTAAATGATGTATATAAATAAAAGAAATAAATGGAATTATAAATTTTTAGTTTCAATATGAAATTTAGTTTGCGTTTGTACAACATGGCCGGATACTAATGATAAGAAATAAATTGAGATTAAAATTATAATTAACTACTTTTGAAAAAAATGGTCGAGTTGGTATTTCTCAATTTCTTTGAGGTGTTTCTTGTATAAGCAAACCGTTTATATAAAAGATATTAAAGAATATATATTATATCATAATATAATGTTATATATCTAAATAAGACGAAACTTATTTTTTGCTTGTTTTCATAGATTTCTATAGTATTTATATTGTATTAATTATGTAGTATAAAATAAATCGTTAAATTCATAATGTTAAATATATGTAAATAGATAATTAACATTTATGAAAAATTGTTGTTCATAAAACATTTTATTACAATTTATTGTATGTAAAATTGAACATTTTGCAATAATTATTGGTAAATTGTTTATTGAACAAAAAAAGATAGAAATAAACGTGAACATTTATAGAAGTTTGTGACTCATATTTGATAAGGTTCAATGTTATTTGTTTCCAATTACCCAGCACCCTTCTTTCCATATCATTTCAGAAAATAAGACTTTTGCACAGTTAAATTTCACAAAGAATTTATTTCACATAAACGATGTTACGTTTACACAAATGTAAAACACTCCACGAAACGCATTTTTTCTGTAAACGTAATACACACAAAGTGTACCCACATTAAAGCCTGCGACCACGACGACCTCCCTTCCTGCGGGTAGAATCTGAGGGAATTGGGGTGACATCCTCAATTCGGCCAATCTTCATGGAAGAACGAGCCAGAGCACGGAGTGCAGACTGGGCACCTGGACCGGGAGTCTTTGTTTTGTTTCCACCGGTGGCGCGGAGCTTGATGTGCAGAGCAGTGATTCCAAGCGATTTACATTTTTCTGCAACGTCCTGCAAAACGAGCACACGGTTGTTTTTAGTATATACTTAGGTTAGGTGCGATTGTGTATAGGTATATACGGTGGTCAACTTACTTGAGCAGCCAACATAGCGGCGTAGGGAGAAGCTTCATCACGATCAGCCTTCACCTTCATGCCACCGGTGACACGGGCGATGGTTTCACGGCCAGACAGATCTGTCACATGGACGAATGTGTCGTTGAAACTGGCAAAGATGTGGGCAACACCGAAAACAATTTCGCCTTCACGGACCTGTGGTCCAAGGGAGACTTGCACCTCCTCTTTTTGAACTTTATTCTTGCGGGGAGCCATTGTTTACACACTGAAATATAACAAAATGGAACAGAATTAATACAAAAGGAATAAACACTTTGAGGTTATATGGATTGAAAGCAATGCACTCGCGAACGAAATGTCAAAACGTCAGACGCAGGCCGCCGAACATCCAAAAAATAAATCATTAAACATCTAGCATAAATGCGAGTGGAATTTTAAAAATAAACGGGACGGACGACGGCACACACGTAGGACGTTTTATTTACACACGTATTTTACGATTTTATACAGTAATTTAGGTAAAAAAATAGAAAAAATACGAACATTATTCTGATGCCTTGCTATCTGCTAGACAGGAAACATGAAAAGATCTGTTTGAGCAACTTTTGACAGTCGGTTGCTTCGTGTGCTGTAAAACTGAGCAACTAGGGCTGTGCGATTTATTGCGTAGAGTATTTGAGCGCAAAAATTACAGCAGTTTTTGTATATGAATTTATTAATTTATAATTATAAAATTATTTTATTTACTTTGGATAGTATATTATATATTTTGGCTTATTTTGAAGTTTAACAAGTGTGTTTTTTATATTTTAATAATAATCTTACATTTATTTTTCCTAATATTTATGTATAAACAAATGTATTTTATAATTTTTTTATGATTTAACCTACAATAAATGAAATTTGTATTTTGTGTTTCGTGTTTCAATCTGAAAATACTCTTAGCCAAAACCTCGACCAAAACATACGAAAACAAGAGTAAAAACAAGTTATTCCATTTTGTTACTCTATACTTTATATAATTGCAAGCATTTTTGTGATTACTGCTTTTAAATTTATTTTATTGTCTCTTATTTTATTGATGAAAATAATTAGAAATAACAATTTTTTTGCGAAATTTGAAAAAATAATAAGCGATATCTGTTTATTTTATATTTTGTAATTACTCCCCCATCGTTACACAACCGTAACAATATTATTGTCGTTTAAAGAACCGCCAATAATATTACGTAACAAAAAAACTTTAATAAACGAAAATGTATGTATTTCAAACCTCAGCTAAAACCGAGGCTCAAAAACCGTTAAAAAAATGTTCCCTCCGGAACATCTCAAAACTAATTTTCAAATAATCCACCAAAGCGTTACGTAAAAAGGGTCGTTCCTATCAAAAACAAATTTATTGTTTAAAATTCAAATACAAAAATTACGAAAAATTTCGAGAAAAAATTGGTTCAAAAATTTAATAGCGGCATGATAGACCCCAAAACATGTTCAGAACACAATAACAATCATTTACTCTTCTTTTTTAACAAAAACACAGAGAAGAAGAGGGAAAAGAGATTTTGGGATATTTTTACAAGGTATAGTTTGCCTGTCACCAATTCAATAGATGGGTAATTTTTTAAATAATTTTTAAGTTAAAAAAGTGATATTGTTTAACAAAACTGATTATTAAAAATTAAAAAAATATTTTTATCTTTAATTTTCAAAAAATCGGATTACTTATTTTAATTAAAAAATATATATATTTATAAATAAAATACATATTTTGAGTTTGGAAACGGAATATTGATAATTAAACGTTTTACAGCAGTGTTGCTCAGTATTGTCGCAGTGTTGCTGTTCACATCTGGCAACAAATAATAAAGATGGTATATCTGAGACGCAAACCTCTCAAGTTCCGTGCGACTGGTACTGTAATTGGAATGTACATTTTTTACGCCCCGTAAAATTATGCTTTCACACATGTGAGATGATATTTAAAGGTTGGCGTATAAAAGCAAATAATTCGATTAAATAGATAAATAACTTTTATTTTTAATTTTAGTTATGTAAAATCTTTATGTATCAACTTTTATAAGACTAATTGTCTTTGATACTTAATAAACATACACAATACAATAAAATATATATTACCCACGGAGTACTGACGGATCGAATCGTCGACTGCTGATGACGCACTCACTTCATGGTGCTCGAACACCGAGCAATCAAAATTTGAGCACACAGAAACAGAAAGCAAAGAGCAAAGAGGTTCACCGTCACCCAGCACCACCAATCAGAATCACCATTCGTTTTAGTTCGCCATATTTGTTGTTATCCTAAATTGGAAGGGCATACAGGCACAGAGACTTTTTGTGTGCGTGCGATTTGACTTGTGTCGTGTGGTCGTCCTTCTAATCGGGTTGTGTGGAATACGAATAATGTTTCCAATAATCAGCTGATAGTTGTGCTTTGCGTCTAGACATCTCTGAACTGCCACAAGCGAGCCCCAAATTGCCCTGTTCTTTAGTTCAGGTGGCGCGAGTGTGCCTGTGTGCGTGTGTGCGTTCGTATACATATATGTATGTGTATGCGTGTGTTCTTTCCTCTTTCATGTCTGGCTTTGTTGACAAAAATCACAACAAGCAGCAGGGCACTGAAGGAAGAAAGGTGAACGGAATTTCCAATACAAACACCATTTTACTTCTTCGATCGACTCGATTCATTTAATAATATTTTCGTTTATTGTGTTTGTGAGCTGTGTGTGTATGTGTGTTTGTGTGTGTGTTGCAATTTCTTCGGATATTTTGTATGTGCACGCAAAAATTCTTAACAAAAAGAAAAAAGTGGTACGTGCGAGTGTGCTCATTACACGCTCCCCCCTGTTAGAAACACGGCCCCTGTATTGTAAATAGTCAAACTGGCTAACGCAGCCGATGCAGGCGGGGGTGCTCCCGTGGTACTTGATGCAAATGTAGAGTGGAATGAAGACTGTGATCGATCAAGTTTTGATGACTCGGATCGTTTTGAAGAGGACTCTTTGTGCAGCTGGAGCTCGGAGCCTGAGAGCTTGTGCAACAATTGGCGAGGCTGGAAACGTCCAATTACAATCAGTGCATTTGGAAATGGAACCTTGCGCAAAAGTACAGAGGGTATGTTCGATTTTATCTTTGTCATCACTTATCACCATATAAAATGAAGCATTTTCCTTCAGGTATAAAATGAAAACGTGCGAGTGAGCTAAAAGTGTGTTTCATACGAACACAAAGGATTTTTTAAATAGGCAGCCATTTATTTGAGAATACTTTGTTGTGTGAATTGTGCATTTAGTTCAATTTAATAATATCTATCGACAGTCCCTGTATATTTCATCATATAATATAGTGTAACTGGCTAAGAGTGTATTTATTGATGTGTGCGTGTGTGTTTATTTGTTTTTTAGGTCAGACTTAATGGACGTACTAAAAAATAAAAACTGTATGCGAGTTTGTAATGTAAACTAAATAGTATTTATTTTAGAAAATGTGATTCTGATCACAATACACAAAATTGTATATATATATACATATAATATATATTCATGTTCATCGATCTCTAATGTTGCATTGAACACACTAAAACAACATGTGCTATAGTCAGCGTATAGTATATAATATATAAATAGTGTTAAAGAGAATACCTTTAATACAAAAAAAGCATGTGTTATGAATAACTTAAGTGAAATATAAACATAATTATCCATATGAATCCACTGTAGTCCAACAGTTTACATTTACTATAAAAATGTTTTTCCTCTTTGTTCGTTTGATCCCTTTGTGGCATGTAGGGCCAATGTACTGTGTGTTTTTACACCTGTTAGGTGACCATATATAATGCATATAAAATATATACATTGCCGATACATTTGAATGGTCAAGAGAAGTCATGTGAATGCACCGTGAATACTTAGCTACATTGTTTAGACCTTGTATGCATATATCAAATAATTATAGCTTACTTTTTTTTAACGTGACTTTAATTAATGTTTCTATAAGTTTTAGATGAAAAACTAAAATTATTTTAATTACATCTAAATGTAATAGTAATAAACAGTTACTTCCTAAGTACTAAGTAAAAAACGTGTATTTAAGAAATTGCAATATTTATTTATTTAATAATAATAGTACCTGGTTGACCGAGCTTGCTCAGTTGTTGAAAAACGATCAATTGCTGTGAATTTTGGATCACTTATGTTAGGTTAGGTTAGGTTGGCGGTGCAGGTAATACACCGACCATAGGCCACGCGGAGCCCACAGCAATCCAACTAGTATAATACAGTAGCGTCCAGCCAGGTTTATTCCATAGGGCTTTGGGTTGCTTCAGGTCTTAGCGCTTTTATAAGGTTCTAAATACCTGATATCGAGAGGTCCGCCATTTCCGTTAGATCCTCCAGGTAAACCCATACCAGGCATGAGTAAATGCGCCATGAAAGCGTGGGGCAGTAGCATAAGATATGTTCCACCGTTTCTTTATAGCTGTATTCCTCGCAGAATTGTTTGCTAGAATCTGACAGACCTATTTTATGCAAGTGTCCCTGCAGTAAACAGTGCCCTGTCAGAATTCTTACCATACTTCTGCATTCCGTTTTAGTCTGCGAACTCAGTTGCTTGGTTCTCCTTTGGTTAAATTATGGTCATGTCTTTTTGCTCACTAAACACCTTGCTGTCCTAGTCCATTGTCGGTTTGAGATGGCTAGCAAACTTTTGTTCCCGATATTGTATAGATGCTGAAGAGAAAAAAGTATGCTTTCTTGCATTTGTTTATCCAGATTTGCTTCTTTTTTGCTAGCTCATCTGAATTTTATTTTCCTGCTATGTCTTTGTGAGCTGGAACCCAATAGAGCACAACAGGGGTTGACTCTGCGAATTTCGGGATTCATAGCATTTGAGTACAAGTTTTGATATTATAAAATTGCTTAGGGCTTCAAGAACGGCTTCACTATCTACACAAATTCTTATCCTTTTACCAGATAGGTATGTATAATCCGTAGGTCATGGGTTTTAGCCTCGGCAGCAGAAACGGAAATTATTTATCGAGGTTTTTTAAATATGCACTTCAAATCAATTAATTTTACCAACGCACCTTTTATTTATTTATTATTATTTGATGAATTAAAAATAAAATTATAAAATAGTGGCTGGTCCAAACGAAAATGTAGATTATTTTTTTGATTAGGATTGACATTTTTTTATTTTAAATAATATATATATATAAATATATATACAATATTAATTGAAAATAATGTATCAAAAAACATTTGATTTAAGAATAGTTTTTATAAATAGCTAAAACAAGTTTTTTTTATTTAATCTTGAAGTTTATCTGTATTAAACTAGTGCTTTTCAAGAAATCTTCGTTACCGTTTTTGATATTAGTTAGTAGTTTAAAAAAAAAAAAATTGTATTTTTTGATAAAACGCATAATTTGTGTTTTAAGATTCTGTTTTTTGACCGGTAACATATTTTTATTTTAGGGCTGCCATAACGATACCATTTTTATATTTTAAAGATAATTTATCTGTATAGAGTTAGTTATTTCAGCAAAAGAAAGATGGCCAAAGTTGTTTATATAGATACATTTCAAAATGCAGAAAATGCAGATTTAGAAGATTCAGCAAATCAAGAGATATTCCATCGGATAAATAAAAAATTATCGCTGTGATGCCTGTAACATTTTACAACAAGTTTTTTTTATTTATTAATGAATCACACTCCTTTAATATATAATAGTTCCATAAATTTCCTTTTTCTTATTTGAGTTATATATTTTTTATCTTTGAGTAATCAATCAACCCAACCGTGCCTCTCTTTAAGTTTCCAATCTACCGTTAATATCAGATGTAAATACTTGTTGGACTTATTTATCTTCAATCGAGGCCTTCCACTACTATTTTGAATATACAAATATCTTATTTCCTTAAAATGCATCTTCGAGAATTTTATAATTTTTAATTTTCTTTATTAGTTTTGCGTGACTGTGACCTTGCTTGCGGATTCTAATTTTTCCACTATGATAGGTAGAGATAGGGGTAGAGAATTTATATCAAAAACTTAGTTTTTAAGGGTTGATAAATTATTTTTTAATATAAATTTAATAAATCTCAGCTGCCAGCAACACGCATAAGTGTTAAACATTTACTCGCATGATCTCCACTTGGAAGTAAGCTTAACCAACTCTATCTTTCGATCTTTAATTTATTTTCATTTTGTGTGATTTTCCTTAATTACTATCCACATCCAGTTCCATATTTTATCTTCCAACCGTTTAGTAGTTTAGTTTAAATAAGTTTGTTTCTGTGAGTGTTAGTTGACTTGAGCTGGTCCTTTACATCTTTATTTGGGCCTGCAGTATAGATCGAATATATTAGCTGAGGTCGAAATCGCTGGGCAATTGTCTTTGTTACTCTAAATCTGCAAAAGTTGGGTTGTGTCGAGTAAATGTTTTAACAAATATTTTATATATTGCTTACGCTTTAAATTTTTTATGCAAACATATAAAAAAATCACATTTATGTTCGATATCAATTTGTATTTTAATTAATTAAACAAATAGACATGATAAAGTGATAAAGTCGTTCCAACGGGATTTGACAACTATCTTTTCGTATTGCCTACAAGATAAAATATTGTGTCCATATGATCATTTGAAAAAAATGCAAAAATAGCAAAAAAAAACAAAGTTAAAGTTTACAGGCAAAGTGGTAGATAATAGCGTTGGTCAATGGTACATTAGAAGGTGTGGTATTTTTTTTGTACTTTATTTAATTATTGTTTTTGATAAATCATTAAATCATGCTACTTCTTCCTGATAATTCTTTGAATCTAAATCAAATTTTTTAAACATTTCAATTTTTACAACATCCCATACCACAATTCCTCTCCTTTTCCAACCTTTTTAATTAATTTTATTGTCATATAAGCTATAAATGGATATATTTTTACATTATAGCTTGGACTGTAATGTAAAAATAGAGTTGAAGGATTTACAAAAAAAAAAACTTAAAAAACATTTTGTTTTTTTTTAATTCGAATGTTTTTTTTGCAATCATTGTCTATTAATAAAAGGCTAATGCTTTTAGGTATAGGCATCTATGTTCATTATTATTTTTGTGATTATGTTTAATTAATACGAACTCGTATATTAGACATTTTTCACTACAGCAGCACCGTAGTTTTAGATATAGTAGAAATAAAGTGTTAAATTTAATCGTGTCTTTAAAAAATATATTATGCACAGAACAATGTATAGAACAATGGATCATTGTAAGCATAATAAAATATTATCACCAAACAAAATATAAGTATTACCGTAAATAAATTATTGTACCCAAAAAGAAATATTATCACAACAAAATTATTTTCGTTACACTTTTGTATTTATTTATTATTATTATTTATTTATTGCTTGGGGATAATTATATTTTTTTCTGACATTTATTATTTTGGGCACATTTTTTTGTGGAACAAGGACAATAATGTTTTATTGCACAATTTACTGTTACCCATTGTATTATTCACTCGCACCTTAAAATAGAATATATATAGATGGCATTGATGTTACCAGTTCGTTAACAAATTAAAGCAAGAAAGATCTTTGTACATAGAGATATCTCAATAAATATGTTTATTTGACCTGAGTCAAATCAGTGCAAAATTAGTACTCCTAACAATAGGAATCCTAATCCACTTGTTTTCTTCTTGATTTTAGAAGTTTAACTGCCATGATCAGGGCAACCAAAAATATGCACTAAAAAATATGATTATAGATAAAAAATTAAAAAATATACCTTAAAAACACTATGATTTTTACGAAAGTTCATATACAGTAAATGATTAATACAACATTTTGTGTATGATTATCTTCCAACTAAATCATTAAATATACAAATTATGTATAAAATTTATAATTATTTAATTTTAATTTATATGTAATATTTTAATGATATTTCAGTTGAATAAATCGACCGTAATAATTGGTACTTTGATAATTGCTCAGCGATCCTATTTGATGATGAAACGTTATATTCCACTGAATTACCCTAATATTTTTTAAAGAATGGGTCCTTCTTTAAAAAAAAAGATTTTTTTGTGAGTTTCATGTTCTTAACGCTTCTTGTTTAGTAATACAATACCAATCTCAGCTGAAACAATGGTGTAATTACTTGATGATAACTTAGATTCGCGATATTTATTATATTATGTGTACCTATAAATCTGACTCGCCCACCACCACTACCCGGATAATGATATATAAATTAAACGTTCCAAGTTGTGATTTTCATACAATTAATGAATTTTGCTAGACTTGTTTAGCATCATTTATATCTGGTTTACATTTTCATGGTAACGCGAACTTCTGTAGCTAGTTTGGTTGTGAGAGTTTAAATTTTTAAAAAATGACCTTTTTCAAAAATAACTTCTGCAATCACAGTTCAGCAGCCATATCCCAATTTAAACCCAATTAACAGTGCGGGTAAATTATGTTATGCTCTTAAACATCGCATCATCGCCACATATAAATTATTCACCTTTCGGTTAAAACTCG
Source organism: Bolitophila cinerea (assembly GCA_010015015.2). Lineage (NCBI taxonomy): Eukaryota > Metazoa > Arthropoda > Insecta > Diptera > Mycetophilidae > Bolitophila > Bolitophila cinerea. The sequence continues at coordinate 17,628 of JAAAKO020059612.1, read as the reverse complement.
TCGAGTGAACCGTTTGCTTGCATAAATGCTTTATCCTTCAGACACAGTCTGGCGATCATGAACATAAAATTATGTATACAACATATTATATGTACATTGTACATTTATGTTTATGTGCAGGCGTACACGAAGCAGCTGTTTTGTCACTGCCGTACCGGTGTTTAAGATTTATAATATCTAAAGGAACGGAATATGTGGTCTTGAAGGTTTTTATTTGGAAAATATTAAGTAAAACTAGTTTTTTTAAATATATTTTCCAAGGTGTTGCTTATTTTTTCATACTACGGTGTAGGTGTAGGTATTGGTACAAAAAAAATATGCTATAAATTAAACAATTCCCTGAAATCATTGTGTAAAGTTGAAAATTATATATATTTTTTACCTAAACGATGGTTTGTTATGTTTATGATATGTAAGCTAAACTGTAGAGTGCAACTATAAAATACCATCTTTGAGGACCTCATTAAGAATTGTTTGGGTTGCTGGCCATTTATTATTTATAGATTCAATGTGTTAAAAAATACAATTTTGTCAGCTTGAAAATTCGAAAACTAGCTCTAATATTTAATAAATGTGCTCTATCTTTTACTGAATGTGCTCTAAGGTCATGTAGGTAATGCAAACCTTTTCAATCAAAATCATTTTACGGCAGTCTCAAGTATTAGCCCAACAATCTTTGGAAGGTGTATAAATTATATCAAATACATTGCTTCCTGCATAATCTACAGCACATTCATTAAAAGTTAAAACATATTCATTAAATATTAGAGCTCGTTTTAAATTAATGAGCGGACATAATTGAATTTAAAATAATTGAATATTTGAAAGAGATCATTTTCAATTATTATACATTTTAATTTATAAGATCACATCATTGTTTTTAGAGCACATCCATTTTTGCTAGAGTGCATTTTTATAAATTTGTAGAATCTATTTTTTTTAAAAAGGTCGCATAATTTTGAATCTTATTCATAGGCAAATGTAAGTGAAGTGTATTTCACTGCGCCATAATTGGAGGGAACATTATCAATTGCCAAGCTAATAATTATTTTTTGTCAGAATTACGATCGAAATAGGGCACTCTAGGCTACATTTACATCCCTTCTCGGATGATGACCCAGAAGAGGACGTCACATCTCTATAGATATATACTGTAAAAATTTGGTAATCCACACAACTGCTAGTTGATTTTGACGTGACCTTCTCACTTTAAGCAAGAAGTGTGTATTTTGGCATAGTATTTATTTCTAAAAAAAAGTACTCAATATTTGCTTTTAATTTTTTGCTTGAAATATATCACAAAAACGTGGATTACAAGAGAAACCCATCTTCTCCAAATAATTAATTTATTTAAAATAAAACAAATTAAAGATTATCATTTTTTTCGATACATAATACTTCTGAAAGAAAAGCTATCGTATTGATGTAAATGCTTATTTATTATTTAAAAAAACATTGTGTTAAGTGATTTAATCTGCCTGCTTTTACTTGAACTCAAGTTAATGTTATTAATTTGCTATTATTCCCTAGTCTGCACTCGGTCGTCTTTTCTCGGTAATTATAAGAAGCTCTTCAAATTTTTTTTTTAGTTTGGCAGGTCCATGCCTTAGGATTTAAAATACCTGCTCCACCTTAAATTGGCATAAATAGTTCCAAAGTATTTCAAAATATTTAAAAGAAAATATAAATATGTACTCTATATTTTTTCATTTAAATATCCTTTATATACCATTTTCACCATTTTCATTTTAAGCACCCTGGAGTAAAGTCCAAAATCCATTGATTGGCAAAGATTCCTCACCAAGCTTAGATCAAAACTTGAATGAAGATAGATGAAGATAGATCTGCCGGAAACTTCTCTGTTCATACTTATAATAAAAGTTTCTTCCCGCCACCAAAACCACAATAAAAAACTATATATGTCATTAGTCTTTTCATCTATGCACTTTATGTTCCTACACATCAGTGACGACGTAGAGAGGAATAAGTTAAACTACACTCGGGAAAGTTGCTCATTGATTAGCTTAGTTTCATATAGAATCTCGTAAATGATATGCACAACGCCGGTATTTAATTTCCTATGACATGTTATGCTCAGTGTGCGAAAAAATCATTGGAACAAAATGTAATACTAAATGTGAATGTGTATGCAGCAAACAACAACAACTACTGTAGTCTGCTATGCGTAACGTGCAAGACGCACTCTTTTAATTACTCAACAAAGTAAAAGCTTTTTTATGTTTTCATATTGTTTTAATTATTTCAATGTTTCTAACTACATTGTTATGTTTAAGCTCATACGTACGTGTACACAATAAATTAATGTATTTGTTTTCATTTCAGAATCTCAAGTTGTCTCCCTGACGGAACTCTCTGCCAAATGTGTGGCTTCTTACATACCGTTCGAGCTGGTCGAGCACGTGTTTCCGCCTGTGCCCGAGCAACTGCAACTGCGTATAGCATACTGGAGTTTTCCGGACAATGAAGAAGACATTCGACTGTACTCGTGTCTTGCGAATAGTTCTGCAGATGAATTTCATCGAGGCGATACACTGTTCAAGACTCGTCTGGTCAAGGATGCCCTTCAAATTGGTTTCCATCTATCGGCCACCGTGGTAGGCACACCGCCTCGTACGCAGTTCAATGTAGCCGTTACCTTCGATCGACGTCGCATTTCATCGTGTAACTGTACATGCACATCGGCTGCCTACTGGTGTTCGCACGTGGTAGCTGTGTGCCTACATCGAATCCACTGTGTATGTGTTCTTTTCAAAGTTTTAAAGTTTTATATATAGCTAATATTTTCGTTTTTATGTTATTAGCCTCAAGAGGTATGCCTGCGAGCTCCTGTTTCAGAGTCACTAACTAGACTTCAGCGAGATCAACTGCAGAAATTCGCTCAGTATTTAATAAGTGAATTACCACAGCAAATATTACCAACGGCACAACGTCTTCTGGACGAATTATTAAGGTAAGCAGTAAATACATATAGGAAATTGTATTTTAAATATACCCTTTTTGTGTTTGTAGCTCCCAGCCAACGGCAATCAACACAGTATGCGGTGCTCCCGATCCTACCGCTGGTGCGTCTGCAAACGACCAGACAAACTGGTACCTTGACGAGAAAACCCTACACGATAATATCAAGAAAATTCTGATAAAATTCTGCCTGCCCGCGCCGATGGTATTTAGCGATGTAAACTATCTAACAAACTCTGCTCCACCGGCCGCCGCCGAATGGAGCAGTCTCCTGCGACCGTTGCGTGGACGCGAACCCGAAGGCATGTGGAACTTACTTTCGATCGTTCGCGAAATGTACAAACGCTGCGATCGTAATGCCATTCGATTGCTTGAGATAATCACCGAGGAATGTTTGGCATGTGATCAGATTTTGGTCTGGTGGTTTAACACAAAACTGTCACTATTGTTTGGCACGGGCGGACACAGTGGCGGCAAGCACAGTAACACGCACAGTAATGCGAATGCATCGCAGCACGCCTGCAGTTCGCTCTGTGATGAAATCGTGATACTGTGGCGACTGGCCGCTCTGAATCCGGGTCTTGCGCCAGACGAACGTGACATGCTGCACGCTCAGTTCACAGCGTGGCACCTGAAAATACTTGATCGTATTGTTAAGTGCCGCGTACAAAGCTCAGCGTACAGCAACAAACACCAGAGTCACATTCGAAATGATGCAGAACTTTTTGTCGGTTTTAAAACAGCAATCGAAGCATGCTATCTGGACTGGGAGGACTATGTCATTGCTGGTGTGACACACACACAGGACACAAATCCAATGTACCATTGTCCGTTTACGTGTTTCAAGCATACCGATGCCAAGACAGAAGTAAATAATCATGTGAACTCAACACAAGCTGTACTAGCCAATCATAAACACTACAACTATATAATATCAGATCATAATCACCAGCTGAAAAGGACGTTCAGGACATATGTGTCAAGCAGTAATAACAGTAGTAACAGTAGTAGTGACAGTGTTAATGTACAATTAAATGCTGTGCCGGCAGAGCGAGAGGACTGTAATCGTTCGAGTGCGTCCAGTGAGGGATTTTGCGAAAATGACGATTTCGGCTTGGATAGCAGTGGTAGTAATATTGCGATTGGACAAATTGTAATGCCAATAGTTGAACCGTCACCCAAGGACAGTGGTGAACTATCACATTCTAGTAGTTCAAGAAGTTTACAACGTAATTCTCCGCCGCTGGCCAGCGTAGTAAGAAAACTTGAAGACACACAAAACGGATTTTTGAGTAAATCGAAAATGGCATCAACAAGCATTCAGCAATCTACAGTCGATCGATCACACGAAGGAGCAGTTAGTAAATACTCAACGGCGCATACATCTAGTGGTTCATCGTCTAATTCTAAAGATCATTGTGCTGGTCCATCGAAACCACCAGCACAAACCGATGATGTAGAACGTAGACCATCTAAAGATGAAAGTCTATCCAGTTCGGGTAGTCTACAGTCTGCTGATGAATTAAATAATTTCTATTACGAAACAAAAGAAAGTCCAGTAAAGGTTCCAGAACCGCAGCAGTCTAAATTAGTAACAGCCACTCCTCCGTCCGCATCGGATTCTGGTCAACCGCAAGGTAAAATATTCTCCAACCTAAAACCGACCGAGGATGCATGGGATATATTGTTTGCTCGTGCTGAAGGTCTGCATGCACATGGTCACGGTAGAGAGGCTTGTATAATTGCCGTTCGTCTGGCTGAAGAAATGTTATCCAATCCACCGGATCTCATGATGGAACTGCCACCGCCGTTAAAGCGAAAAGGCAAAAAGGTCAATTTAAATCCAATCTCACATCAGCTAAGCGTTGTAGCATCAGGCACTCTGTCTAAGTGTGCATTTCTGTGTATCGTGCTGGCCGAGAACTCAGAGCATTATCATCTAGGCTACAAGATATGCTTGTACGGTCTACAGATGGAACGACCACCAGCCAGTACAAAACCGCTTGAGGTTAAGCTGGCCAACCAAGAAGCAGATTTACTGGCACTATTAAAGCGAATTCCCCTGGTACAGCCAGAATTGGAGGACATCAGATACAAGGCAGAGCACTTGAAGAATGGTACATTGCGGTCGCGTGGAAAATCGTTGCTTCCCATTATGTTGGCTAGCTTTATATTTGATGCACTTGTAATGCCATCGATAACAGGCAAAGAGACTCGAATGAAAGTGATGAGCATGTCTTATAGAATTCCAACCGATGAAAATCTTGGATTTGAAGCAGCCGTTGCAGCTCTCGCTCTAAAGGCAAACGTTTCCGAAGCGGAACACCCATTATTGTGTGAAGGTACACGTCGTCAACGCGGTGATCTTGCACTCACGCTTCTGTACTATTACAAAGACGAACCTCGTAAAATTGCTCGGATCATGGATACATTATTAGACCGTGAAATTCATACACTAATCAAGACACAACTGGTGCCTTCCTATTACTCTTCCAATCCACCAATTCGAACGCAGGCCACTCAGTTGGCACGTGTTGAACAGGAATTGGTAGCACTGTATGCAAATGAGTATGTACAGCAGAATGATTTTAGCTGCAATAGTAGACCACACAGTAGCACAAGTGCTGAGCTAGAGATTAGTTTGAATGCAATGAGTATGACCCAACATAACACACCGACACCAAGTGGCAGTGGTGGTGGTGGTGGTGGTGCCAGCGGTGGACAAACTAGTGGCGGACCATCAATACCAACAATTACCAATACGAATACACGTGCAAAAGAATCACGGTACAAGGGTAAGCGAGCGTATCCGTCGATACCGAATCAACCGTCCGAGGCAAGTGCTCACTTTATGTTTGAGTTGGCCAAGAATGTACTGACAAAGGCAGGCGGAACTAGCTCTACATCCTTGTTTACACAAGCTTCAACGAATCAAAATCACCATGGACCTCATCGAGCATTAAACATGTGTGCTTTTCAATTGGGCCTCTACGCACTTGGTTTACACAATTGTGTCAGTTCAAACTGGCTGTCACGCACATACTCATCGCACGTGTCCTGGATATTAGGCCAGGCCATGGAAATCGGTGCACCGGCGATATCGTTTCTAATCGATACATGGGAAGGTCATTTGACACCACCCGAAGCAGCTGGTATGGCAGATCGTGCATCACGAGGCTGGGACAGTAACATGGTGTATCCGTCCGCAGAGTTGGCTCTTTCTGTATTGCCACATGCTGCAGCACTAAATCCAAACGAAATTCAGCGTGCTATCTTGCAATGCAAAGAGCAAAGCGATCAAATGCTTGAGCGTGCTTGTTTTACAGTTGAAAATGCTGCAAAAGGAGGTGGTGTTTATCCGGAAGTCTTGTTTCAGATTGCCAAATACTGGTATGAGCTTTACATACGGAATTCTCCTGGTGGAGGAGATCATGAACATGATGAAAACATACCCATTGATCATAACGTTCAAATACATGCTATCATTGATGCGCACGAATTACAACTACAGCAACAACAACAATTACAACAGCAATTACAACAACAGCAACAGCAGCAGCAGCAACAGCAGCAGCAACAGCAACAGCAACAACAACAGCAACAACAACAGCAATTACAACAGCAGCAACAATTACTACAACAGCAACAGCAGCAAGTCTCTAGTAATCAACAGGTTGTTGTGACCAGTTCAACACAACAACAGTATCAACAAGGTGTAAATGCGTTGACTCCGATTGGAATCTCACATTTTGGTCCATACAGCTTTGCATGTCAAGGCATCTATCATCATCACAACATTTCTTATCAACCCAATCAAATGCAAATGTACATAACAACACCACAGGCTTTTCAGTATCCACCACCACCGCATGGTACCAATCCGACACCACAGTACTCTAGTAATGTACCACCACCGTACGTCCAGCCCATAAATTCTAGCTACGCACCAATTCCATTGACTACAGTTCCAACGCAAGGATATCCAGCCATTCAATGTCCACCGCCCAATCAACAGTTTCAGCTACCCGTACAGGTTCCGTCTACCCAACAAAACGTCCAAATTCCACCAAACATGCAGTTCTTTGTGCCACCACCCTCGTTACTCTCAAACACAATGCGAACGCAGCCACCTCCAGCATCCGTAGCACAAACTCCACAACAGATTCAATTGCCACAGCCACATCACGTGTATCCTTTTGTACCGCACACACAACAACCACAACCCCAGCCACCGCCAAGGCAACGACACCATTTCACACCACAGCAGCTACGCTATCTACTAGCCACATACAATGTTGGCATGTTGGCCATGGAAACGTTAGCACGGCGGGTGCACGATGACCGTCCACAGGCAAAGTACGCTCGAAATCCACCGTACGGCGAGGACGTGAAATGGCTTCTGCAAATCTCCAAGAAACTGGGCACTCAGTATCTGCATCAGTTTTGTGTGTGCGCCGTTAACTCGATCGTGAGTCCATTTGTGCTGCACGATGTGGCCATTGAGTCAGCACACTATTTGGCCCGCAACAATCCGACGATGGTTATGCAACACCTGCGCTCAGCTCTCACGCCACTCGTGCAGAAGTGTCAGCAAATGTAAGTATATTCCTTTTTAGTATAATCAGATGCATTTTTAAAATATAGTTGTAATATTAATAATGATTAGTAAAGGTTAGGAATTACCGTTGCCTCAGTACTGATCATCGCTATCTAATGTCAGGCTTTTAGGCGTCTAGCTCTGCTGTCGATAACAAGAACTCGGTGTTCGGTATTCCTATTTGCAACTTTGAAAATATATATATATATAAGACGCGAAAAAAATATCTGGCTGGCAGCTCTCTCTCCATCTATTGAAAACCTTGAGATGGATATAGAGCTTTCATAAGATTTTTTTCGCTAGCTCACTGTTAAGCCTTATGTCACTGTCAAAGTGGCGAAACACAGCGCAGCGGTTGCATCATTTAACATTGTTATGCTAGTTTACGAAAAGGAAGGCAAATGGTCATAAATTTAGGTTTATAAAAATAGATCACATAAATACCCTAAGATTCGTTATGAAACCAATGGCAGTTCCCAGATGTATGTTATGTTCGTCGACTAAAAAAATCATAATCTTAAATTAACAAGTTACAAGTCCTTGATTTCACTAGTATGAAGCTCATCGTTACAAATATGCTGACCTAAAACAGAACTTTCTTCAAACAATTGAGGGAATCCTATCCTACTCAATCCTTTTCCTCACCGGAAAATTTTCGGATAATTTCTAACTTCCTTGTTCCTTGTCACCCCGCCAACACTAACACATTTTTTAATTGTATTTCATACAAATGACCTACACATCTCCGAATTTCTCACATTTTTTACGAATTTCGTACAAACGAATTTGATTTTTTGGACGCTCACCCTGCCGTCGCCCGTTGTTGCCCTTTTTAAAAGGTTTAATATCAGATGATTTATAATATAATATACGCCTTCAAAATACGATTTATAACAATCCTCATAATATTTATAAATTTTAATAATTTTCAATAGAATAGAAAAAATTGTGTGAATGTCGCCGGGGGGAAATTCCATAAAATCAAATTCTTAAAATGATGTTTCCATTGTGTTTTTTTCTCTTGTTTAAAAGTCAAAGTATAGAGCGGGTCAGCATCGCCGGGGTAAAATTCCCAGTAAAATACCAGCGTAGCTAATATGAGAAGACTTATAATCCCGCGGGTCCGTCCGTCCGTCATCTAGAATCAGGGCCCAAACCGCATGGCCAAAACCGTCCTAAGAGAATTTAAATTCAGACCACAGTTAGTGTAAAAAAATTGCATTCCCGGATTATTTTTTATTCAATTGCGCCGGGTTTTTCGGAGGAAAAACTTATTTATACAAATTTGCAAATACCTATCCCAAATGGCCTACAACATTTAAATTATTTATAGTTGACAGTAATTTTTTTTTTTTTGGTTTACACATAAAATTATATTATATCTTATTATTATATTCGGTAATGGGCGTCCAGAACTAGAATATTATTTATCTCAAGTATGTTTCATAATAAAATAATAGAGAAATTATATAATTTATAGATATAAAAATATGTTTTACTTTTATAATTATTACTATAGAAGCCGTGAGTATGAGACACTTTTGATTTTCTTGTTTAGTACAATCTTTAATTTGAAAAGGGTCTTCGTAAAAAGGTTATAGGAGAAAAAAACAAACGAAAATATATTTTAAGATATCAGCAGCTTTTTGGTTTTTGTTATTACAAATTCTATGTTCGTATAATCTATTACCTAAAAAAAAAATATTTACAAATATTTTTTTCTGCTCAAGATTTTTTTAAAGATAAGAGGAAAATCTTATGGTGGAATTTGTTTATTGTAGACATTTTTTATTATTGGTTTTTATATTTTGGCATATTTATTTTGTTGTTACCAGTTGTTCTTTGGTTTGATCGATATATTTAACTTTTTTTTAATATTTCAGGTATATTCAATGTATTCATCAAAAACTGTATCATCTTACTGCTGCCGACTACGAGGACTTTGCTAGCATCGTATTAGCGGCACGAGCTGCTTTTCAGATAACACCCGAAGGCAATACACAGTTCAAGGACTGGCTACTGTCTATCCGGAGGTAAGGCTTTCTAATGAAAACAATAAAAAACACCAATTATAACCAATATTTGAGTTACAGATCAAAATCGTGTAAGAAAGAATTGTGGGCACAATTAAATACAACGCTGCAGAGCAACTCCAAATGACAAAGACTTGATTCGGTTTGCACCGATGTTGTTAATTCGTCACTACTTAACGGCCAATCTCAAAACCAGTATCTTCAACTACAAGAAAACTCTGCGTTGACGCTCAATACACCGGCGACCACCACCGTTGGAAGCTCTGTACAAGCACCTGCAGCTCTATATTCGTTAACCCTACAGCCCGGCCAGAACCTCAATGTTCTTGCAGCACCCATTGTGGTGGATATGTCCAACTTCACGGTAAACTGTATCGCTCAGGCACCCGTGCCGCTTATCAAACCACCAACAACTACATAAAACATCAGCCACACGAACTAAAGCCTGCACACATACATACAGAGACACACATACACCGACACACATACGACATACACAAATACACCTACTACATATAGTACCAACAAGAAATGATCATTGACTTTTTAATTTCGAGTGGTTTATTGATGGACACACACAAACACATACACACACATATACACACACACAAACCCACACACACACTTTTAAAAGACTGCGTTTGGATTTTTTTCAAATCCACGATCGACTATTTTTAATAATTTCGTCTTCGCTACAACATTGCGAATGTTAAGTACGAAATTCTAACATTTGTATTATTTCAATTTACGTTTGATTGATTGTATATGAACACTTATGTTTCTAAGTTATAATTAGTTTTTAGTGTAAAAGAAATTTTTAATCTCGTTTAGAAAATGATTTTTGAGTTTTGCGAAACACGTTTGCAAAATTTCAAACCAATTTGTTTTTACTGAAATCTCTTAGAACTCGGCGCAATTGATTATTATTTTTAAATATGTTACGCAGAGTTTGCAGAGTTTTGTTTCATTTTTGTCAGTAAAATATTTAATGTTAATTTTACGTATCGCTACCTTAATGCAAATATCACGTAACAAAGTTTTTTGGATTTTTTTCTCTTTTTGATGTAATTTAATAGTTCTGTTTTATGAATGCTGCTTTGCTATCACGAGCAGCAAAAATACATGTATTACAACAACACAATGTTGTTTGATATAATCAGCTGGCTCACAATTTTTAGTATACTGCTCCACAATCTTTTTAACGCGATTAGTATGGCGAGCATTCATAAAAAGGCCTAATGAAAAAATTGGTGACTCGTTCATCTATGATTTCATTTTTGTGTATTATAGGTAGACACATCAATTAAAAAATTAAAAGAGCTTTTAAATATAATTTTAAAATAAACAGTTTTTTATTTCATTTCTCAACAACTATGTTTTGTTGTTGTAACGTGTTATTTGCATTAGGATAGTGATATACAATTATATACATACTATATATAGTTTAATTAAAGCAAGAAACAAATGGCTGCTCGCGTGTGTTTTTTTTTCTTTCTTTCGATTTTTTAATAAGTATTTGTTTTTTCATTTATTAACACGCGAACAGTCGAACCCATACACAACCCCGCAAATACTGTGTTCAAATAGTTTTTTTCTGCATATATTAAATACTTCACCAATTCACACACAATACACATACACTCACAAACACACATACACATACACTCACTAGGAATATTATAAACTTTTTTCTAATCAAAGTGAAGTTTTTTCTTCCCTCTCTTTATTTGCTATTATACACACATGCACATATTTTAAAGGAGAGAATATCATATTTTTTTAAACAATATTTTTCTCTTTTACACGCGATCTATTGTTTGTTTTACATGTTGTATTTTAGATTTTTATTTGTCTTCTCTTTTTTTGTGAAGTTTAATTTTGTAGGCATTTTTTTAAATATACGTTTACAATAATTTTTTTTTGTTTTTTTTTCTGTTTCAGTTGTTGTTTTTAATGTAGAGTGTATAAAGTCGTTGGCGCTATTATGCTGCCAGCAGACGCAGTTTTGAAGCAATTTTACGAGAACGTTTAGTTTTTGTAGAAAATAAAACAAATGGTTGTGCAAAAATGATAAAATATATACTAATACTAACTAATATTATTACCATTATTCGTACCGCATATAACGATGAGAATGTGAATTATGATCCGCTTTGAATTTAAATTCGATCCTGCCATTGCGGTTCAAATTGTGTCGTTGTTATTCGTTTTTTATTCGCTCTACAGATTCGAAGCGGATCGTATTTTTCATAATATCACATCTAATATAATTCGCGTATTATCTAATAATAACGACATTTACAATTTTATATCGATAGGCGAATTTTGTAAAAATTTCGAAAACTTTTGTAAAGTACGAAAATTGCTGGAAATGTGTATGACATTTTACTAAGTAGTGGATGTAATTTAACGGCAAATCTTCATTTAAGCTTTCTTTAAAAAAAATATATATGGAGATATTGGGCAGATTTCTCTAATCACGAAAAACTTGTTTTTCCGTAAAAAGTCTATTAAGGGGATGGGTTTTTATGTTATAAATAAGATTTTTTAAAAATATTTTTGGTGGGTTGAAATACCTCGAAGGCAAACTGTAGGCTTTACAATTTTGTAAAGCCATTGCACACAATTGTATTTCATTCCATTCCGCTTTGAGATACCATATACGGCGGAAAAATGACCATCGGCTCATCGTAGGCCTATATATACGGACACAAAAGTCATATTTAAAAAGACATATGACCCATGTCTAAACGAAAATAAGAGGTACATGGGAATTATATCCTTTTAAAACCAATCTGCTTTATGTCATCCCACCAATATGGCATTATTTTTTTTATATTTAACTATTTATCCCGCCCATTATGGATGCACTGTCTTTATCTAAAAATGTTTTTCGGATTTTTGAGCTAGGAGACGTAAAGTAAAATTATGCCTATTTCAATAACTACGTTGTATCGAATCGTTGGATATAATGCTTCTATACTCCGTATAGACAATAGTCTTTTCCGGTCTTCTATTCAAATTACGATTTCCTTTAGTAAATTACGCCAGCTACGTTAATTTAAAATAGTCATCACATTTGTCTGTCACAATCACAACCTCACAACTGTTAAAATAATAGACGTCCCATTCATAAAAAAATATTGTAGTCATATTTATAAGATAAACTAGTGTACATTGTTGTTTTTCTGCTTTTTTTTTGTTTACGTTGATGCTGTCTATACCAAGATTTGATGTTGTATGTAAAAATGTCATCACATGGCCGACGTTAGATGTTGAAATTGTAAAAAAAAAAATATATTCAGGATCTTTTATTTTATTTAGAATTGTACTTTAAATACAGATTGAAATTTTCGAAGATTTATTTCCTTAAAAATTGTCGAACATTTTAATTGTGTTCTAAAGTTTTTTTTACTAAAAATACTTTTTTCGGATGTTGTTGAGTTTGCCCTTATTAAGAAACAATTTTTTCCATACAAATTGCCCTTGGGAGGGGTTTAATGTTAAAAACAGAAGTATATTTATCAAAGAATTGATTGCTTTTTTCTTTCTTTTTATTATGGCCAAGACGAAAATCAATTTGGATAGAATCTCAGGAAATTGCTTAAAAATGTGGAGTTTTTCTTCTGTAGTTTTTACCGTCTATGGAATTTAAAAAAGGTCGATTTTTAACATTAAACCTCTTTTAAGGGAATCTGCGTGGAAAAAATATATTTTGTAATAGGTGTCTCATACAACACACAAAAAGGGTATTTAGAAAAGATCAAATGCTCGAATGCTATAGATTAAATGGGATGTTTCTGTGGAGAATCATTTTTTTTATTGTTTATTCAAAATTCTAGTGCTGCCTCATGGAAGTCGGCCAAAGTTTAGTGACCCGAAATTTCTATTATTATAGTAATATTATAGTATGTAATATACGTACACAAAACTATCGAAAAATCACATTAACAATCAAAGAACACAGACACAAACACACATATTGCACATATAGTGAATTATTTTATAAAAATGTCCCTTCTGTTTGACGCACTCTAGATGCTATTTACTATTGAATAGGTATAAATTATTATGCTAACCCACTGTCATTGCATTTATGTAGAGATTTTAAATTTACAATAGCCATATATATAACATATATATAGTTTGTACCATGTACATAAGATATGATAACGATATTAGGAAATGATGTACAAGAAAATTATTGTGAGCTTCTTAATAAGTTTTTAGTGTTTAATAATTGTATACATATTTAGAAATATATTTATTTGTATGTATGTAGATTCTACAATAGGCACATTTATTTTCTAGAAACTAGACTATACCTACTTTATGAAAATTATATAGGTTAGGTCATTATTTTTGAGTGTAAGTTTGTACCATATATAAATAATGTGCACATTTACTTTTCATATTTTTTTTTCATAGAATCGATTTGATCTCATCATATCATATATTTATATGTTGTAGAGCGGTTTTAAATTTATAAGGCGGTGATCCGAAAATAATCATATTTCAAGTGTTTTTTATTATTATTTAAAGCGAACTTTAACAAAGATGGGTTGATATATTATTTATCCGTTAAATGTAACTTACGCTGTTGGTTCTACATCATGTCTGACTATTTTGTTTCACATTTTTACATTCTTTTACCTAATTGTACTACAATATTCAGAAAAGCTCTGGTTCATATTTACAATCATTTCATACCACACTTGTAAGGTCTCGTGTGAAATTGATATTACAAAATACTTAGACAAGGGGCCGTCCATATAATACGGAAGTTTAGGTTTATAGGATAATTAAAAATTAAATTATAAAGAAATACGAAATTTTTGTAAATCGGAATATATGTAAATTTTTCATTTTTGCTTGAAGATATATCAATATGATATTTTTAAAATTATTAAAAATAAAGTCATTATTCATCTTGACAGGGGATCACAAATGCTCTGAAATATCTGTTTTTGTAACGTAACATTTATAAGCTTAAATCCTCTACCTCCCCACTCCATTGTAACATAATTTTAAACCATAAACGTTACGTAATATATGGACATCAGAATTTCTTTAATTTAACGTTTGTTTAAATTTGGATGGGCAAAAATGCAAAACAGGCTTTTAGTATTTGATTTTTTTGATATCCGAAATTAAGTTGTTAAACTTGCTTTAATGACTTTACTATTAGCATAACCGGCATATGTTTTTTTCATAGTAATCTCACAATTGCAAATCTGAAATAAGTAAATATGAAATAAGTTGTTCTTAATTTTATTTTATGAAAAATTTATTAAAACAAAACAAATATGTCGCAAAAAGATTTTGGATTAAATCTGATACACACGAACCAAATTTTTAATGCAGATAAAAGACTGCCTAACGAGTTTTTGGCTAAATTCCAGACACCAATATTTTGTTGTTTTAATACAAACTAAAAATGATAAATTATTTAGTATTCAATTATAATTTCAGTAGCTCTCTACCTCTATATTAAATATATAAAAAAAAGTTTGACAAAGTTACAAAGTGAGTGAATTAACTAAATAAATATTATATTATATTAAAAAGTACGCGATTTAAATGTATACACTGCAGTACATTTATTATATATATATATAAAAGTTTTCAGCTCCCAGGGAGTCTTTCGTTTCTTTGCAGAGTATTAGGTGTATATATAATTAGGTCACGCCTCAAAAATAAAATAAATAGCAATATCAAGATTTCACACATATTCTCGATGTTTTTCTAAAATACAATTTAAGTATATATACATACATTTATTATGAGAAACTATTATTAAATCATTAAACAAACTATATATATTATATACATTCAAGATACACAACACAACAAAAAATTTAAAGAATCATATTATCTTTTAATTGAATAATATTTATATACACACTATTTATAGTATACACATATATACATATTTTAACTATAATTATATTTACATTCATGCTGCAGAGAACATATTTATATAAATAAACTAACTTCTTAAGTGTTAGTGGTATATATGTAATTATATATATATATATAATATATTATTATACACACATAAAATATTTATATTATAAATTATATCTAATTAGGAGTTCTAATATTTATTGTAAGCTCGCGTCCACCCATACCACCCACACCACCCCTCACAGTAACAATAATTGTTTCGGCCGAGTGGATGCGTTTACTTAGTATATATATACGATATTAACAAGTTTAGGAATATTTGTACAAAGAAAAAGAAAATCCCGAAAGACCCGTTTAAACATTTTTAACATGCATGCATATTCTATACTGTTCGCGATATTCGCCTTTCTCATTTTAAGCACGCACCCACACAAAGAGAAA
This sequence comes from Bolitophila cinerea, assembly GCA_010015015.2. Taxonomy (NCBI): domain Eukaryota; kingdom Metazoa; phylum Arthropoda; class Insecta; order Diptera; family Mycetophilidae; genus Bolitophila; species Bolitophila cinerea. Next base: position 1,671 of record JAAAKO020059612.1, on the reverse strand, counting down.
AAAATTATAAACACATACACAATTTATTCTATGGTATTATGTAATATCGTTTTTAGGACAGCTAAATAGCAACACATTCAGGAACAAATTTTAATGAGTTCTAAGTTAAGCTTTACAACTAGATTTTTAGAATATTATATGATAAAGACATTTGTCATGATTATAATAAAACACACACACACATTTAGTAATCGTACTACTTCAAATCTATATAGATAATACAAATTGTAAATATAAATACACACACACACACACGCACACAGAGAATGTACATATACACTCATATAACAAATACATATAAAATAATGTATTTTATATGTGTGTATAAGATTCATAATTACATAATATTAATTTGTGAGTTAATTAAAAAAAACGTTTCTTTAAATTAAATATGTTTTTTTTTTAATTGTGATTGGCATATTCTAATCCGCCTATGTCTAACCCATATCTTCCCTAATGGGATGTAATAGGAGTGTGTTCCCGAGTGCACCGAACACCAATTAGGGGTTTACATAATTGGTAAGATTATGATTAAAGCGTGATTATGATTATAAAAACATCGCACTATGTGGAAAATTATATTCTTATTATTAAAATTATGTTTAATAAACACAAAATTACTGAATATTTTTAGTACAAATTTAATGAGTAAAACCTGCTTTAAATACAAAGTTTAAAAAGAATTAAAAATAAATAATTTTATTATAATTCTCTTTCTTTTAACTTCACTTGGTATATAAGACCGTCGATATCAGCTCCAGCTCAAACTTGGTACATAGACATAGACTGTATTGCATATATTTTATTTTTAATAATTTATTTATATTTTAATCATAATTTTTATTTATATTTCTGTAGATATTATATAATTTTTTTTGTGTATATTTTTATTTAATTTTTCAAAGTTAATATTTATTGTGAAAACAATACTATCAGAAATTTAAGAGTCGATGATATTTTTGTAATACGTTTTTTGTGGGTTTTCTTTGACATATAATTTATTGCTTTAATTCAAAACCTGTCTCAGATATACAGGTTTAAATATAAAAAAAGTGATTGAGTTTAAAAGAATTTTTGCCTTTGGACTTCAAAGAATAGTACTTCTTCTACAAGTATTTTTTGAAAAAAAAAAAAAATAAGGATATACAAACTTTTGTTTTTGAAGAAGAAGATTCAGCTCCTACACAGTGGCGTTACTAGAGCTGTTGTCACCCGAGGCGGAAAATCATGCTGCCAACTCCCATTTAGTGTTTTATTTTTGGGTGACACCATCTGTTTTAGTAGCATCCCATAAATATAATATTATTTTTGTTTTATAAAATGGTATCACTATTTTATTTTATCACTTTTTTAGCAAAGCTACATACTTATTATATAGTTATCTATTTTTTTAAATTGTACTAGCATTCTCGTAGGAATTTAGGAATTTTAAATTCGTAGGTCCGTAATTAGTCCTATAATTAAATACTAGCTACAAAATCAGTAAAATTTCTTTATTTTTAACCGTTGTGGGTTAAACATCAATTTAAAATTCTGAAAAAAATCCTCAATTTTTGTTTTTGGAGTAAACTTTTGCAAATATAATAATTATTTCAAATTTTTATTCAATAATTATTCAATGTTTAATAAATAATTGTTCGTTTTTACTAGGTTTGAACTCGTTTATCTTAA
>JAAAKO020059601.1:0-10372 GCA_010015015.2 Bolitophila cinerea | reverse complement strand
ATATATACATATGAAATAGGATAATATACCACGATGACGTGTATAGACGATAAATACATTTGAATAGGTATAATTCCGGATAACACGTATACATACACATATTCAGCTTGGTGCAAATGTGCATTGCGCACCCCACAGTCTATTTGTACGACTCTGTGTATATGTGTCTATGTGTGTGTGTGTTTGTGTATTTACATTTAGTATAGTATTACGGGTACAATGGCACAAAGGAGATAAGGGAATGCTATTGTTCACCCAAAATGTATGGAATGTCTTGTATCTGTTTTCGCCATTGTGTCTGAGGATGATTATCGATTGAAAATCTATTATATTATAGTAGATATTATTATGAATTGAAATGACCTATAAATACTAAATAGTATGCCTGATGATGACCCTTCAAAACAAAATGTTCGTTCAATACAATTGAGAGAATCCACCTATATAGAAATCATAATCTGAAGCAGAAAATAAAATATATTTAAAAAAACGCCATTAAAAAATAATAAAGGACTCGTAATACAAATATGAAAAAACGCGAATTACCGGGCACACAACAAGCCACCCCGAAGGAAAAGAGATAAAATCCCATTTTATTGGATAATTTGTTTTTTATTCAACGTTTTGCCTGCGGAATGAGGTACAATTGAATTTTATGAATTCATTTCGAGAGCCAGAGCATGGGACAGATGCGCGATATTGCGTACATTGTTTGTGTGCCACGCAAATTTAAGGGTTTGCTTTTCCGATGTGAAGGGGGTTTAGAAAATTACTCTGGTTTTTTGTTTGTGTTGTTTTTTTGTTGAGGTGTGAGTGCGGGCGGTTGTTAAATTATGTATATGTTTGTTGATCCTCGGCAGGAGTGGTGGAGGTGCGGTGGAGGTGCAGTGGAGGTAGGTATGGAGGAGGCATATAGCACGTGCGTGGGAATGCATGGAAACTCGCGATACCCTCTCGGATTGAAGATGCGCGGCCTGTAGAGCAGACATTCTATGTACTGCGCGTGCCGTCGCTCGTAAAACGCGAATAAAAGCAGAACTTCTATTGCGAAAATTCAGGGAGGTCTTCCGGCAATTATGCTTAGCGCGCGCAAATCGAAAAAGTTTTTCTCAGCATGACAAAGTACTAAAAAAGTGTATGACTTTTTTGTTGTTGTTGTTGTCTTTTTAGTATATACATATACATATATGTGTGTGCATAAATGGATTCATATTATTACTTTAGCATAAGAGCTATTAGGTTTCAAGAGATAATAAATATTATGAGTTGGAATATTCGCTCTCCAGGATAATCGCTTCATCATGCGTTGCGTTGGAAGTCGTAAAAGGGAAGTTTTATGAGAGTTTTTTGTGAATAAATCACGATAATTGAATGTTTGAATAACACGATTTAATATTTTATATAATTTGTGTGTTTTTAGATTCAATTATTTTAATTAAATGTGGGCTTTTGATTGGTTTTAAGGGTAATTTGTTTATTTTTTGATATTTTATATAGATAAACAAAAATGCACGCAATAGACAAATCAAACATTATATTACCAAACTATTATTACGTTTTTTGCTGCAAATATAAACAGTGAGTTTGAGTTGAGATCACATATTCTCGAGGTAAATATCAAAAACTGCAAGCTCCGTTTTAACTCTACAATATAAATTAAATCATATCAAAATCTTGAAAACTTTTAATCCTACATTTCAAAATCCCGAAAATACAAAATCTCAAATTTAAATAGTGTAAATAGAGATAAGCGTCAATTTAAAAAATGATTGTGCCCAAAATATATTTTTGGTATTTAGAAAAAATAAATTTTAGTTAACATGAAACATATTTTTAAACAAAAAATATTTGTACAAAAAAATGTTTCTTGAATCAAATACGGTATGTGCATTTTTATTTATTTTTGTATCATTTTTTAATTTATTAGGGAAAATTTTATTGGGCACAAAAATATTTTTATCATTTATTTTAGGCATTTTTTGTATGAAATTTTTAATGTTAGCCATTTAAAGATAAAGAATATTTGATATTGTTTTCTAAAAGAAATAAAATTATTCACTGAAATCCAGATGTAATTAAATAAAAGATTTGTACTTTTTTGTACAAAATAGGAACTTCATTTTTCTTCTGCATTAAAAAACGAAATATTGTTTTTAATGCCTGACAAAGAAATGCCTATATTATAACGTGATAGCTAAATAAACAAATTCGAGGGTTATAAGCCCCAGGTTGATTTTTTTATACTGCTTAGTTCCCACCGGTATGTCAACCGTTGTCATGCCCCAATTACAATTGTCAGCAAATTGTGTCGGTTAAAACATGCGTTTCCACCAAATGTATTATTTTCCACTTTATTATGTCATTTTATATGACATAATATTCATATGTATGTCCACAAAATTGTCAGTTTTTGGTGGGCATGCTTGTTTCAACCGGAATTGCATAATTCAAAGGGTCATAAATTATTGTAGATTTTTCAATTTACCATCGGTGTTTAGCCGTAAGCGCCACTGTTAAATCCGCTAAAAGAAACCGACATTTTTTATTATTTAACTGCGTAACTAATATTAATTAAAAATTAATATTACTTGGTTTATACTTCTACCTAATCGTTTTAAATAGGGTTGGAGGAAAATAATTGGCCTTTTAATTCTGCTTGCCTTGCCATTAAACTTTTTTTGCAAATGATTTTAACTGAACGGATTCGGTCGAACTCCGATTTATTTTTCTGTGGTAAGTTTTTTTATACAAGAAAACATGTTTTTTTGAAATGCTGGCTTCGAATTTCGATTGACCACCATTTTTTTAAAAGCCAACCTTAACTTTAGTAAGAAAGTTGTTTTACAGAATGGAAAAATTATGTTTTTGAATGCTCCACAGACATTCTCAAATGTCTTTAGACGGATTCCAATTTTTTTTAATAGATAGACCTTGATAAAAAAATAGAAATTCCAGGCTCAAATTGTTTTGTATGGTCCTAGGTTGTTTAGCACGGTTCATTTTTTATAAAATTTTGCGCTCTTTTGGATTATTCTTATACTTATACTTAAACATATCTAACTTCTATGTGATCATTTGTGAAAATACTCATCATTTCGCATAATATCTGAAAATGTCTTGGTTATTCTTAACATATTAGCTGCAATTAACAAATTATGGAGATATTTGCTGGTTCTATTTATTTCATTTAAAATGTCAAATCAAATTAACAGCGAACAAACAAACTTAAAATCCACAATTGTATTAACTAAGGTTTGGGCAGTTAGCTTTAGGCTTTATCGGGAGTTCAATTACCTATAATATAATAGTATTTTGCTAGATTTATCCGATTCGAATATTTATTTTTTAGTTTTAGTAGCGATCAACTTATTCATTGTTTTTTATATTTTTACTGCTCTTCAACGATCTTAATTGTTCCCAAAAATGTAATGTATGTCAATATCTGGCATTTTTTTGAAAAATGACCTTAAATTTGGCAAATGTTTAAAATTAGTCGATTTGTTTTCAAATTTGATAAAAATGACGACTCAGCATAACAATAAAGTGTACCCAAAAATATTAAAAATTGTACCAAGCATAATAATATTGTTGCACAAATAAATACTTTTTTCATAATTTTTTTTTATACAAACTAATATTTATAGTAATAAATCAGTAATATAAAATCATATTTCAAAATTTCAAAAAAAAATTAGAATATATCGTAATTTTGAAATAACTATACCCTTTACTTTGAATTTACGAGCGTATTTACGTTCTGAAAAGTACGTCATCAAATTTAATTCCTTCCATGAAGTTTTTTATAATTATAAAGTTACATTCATTATTGTATTACATTTTTTAAATCATCAATGTTTTTTTTTAATTGTTAGACTAAATACTAAACTAAATTTTAGCCTTCTCATGTCATAAACAAAATTACAACTTCATAATGCACTCATCAGACTCAAAATAAATAAAAATATATTTTACACATCCGCGTTCCCATGCTTCTATATAATAATCTACGCGACGATCGCATTTTTCACAAGCCCCCGCTTGCTCAGATCACATGGCTTCAGCATCAGCATTCAGCATCCAATCTCTTATCCCCCTCAGAATCTAGCTTTATTAAACCGCACACATCAATCGTGTCAACGCGTCAGCCGCGCAGACCGCATATTTTAATTGACCTAAAGTGAGCGCGCGAGCGTTTTACTAATGCAAGTCTTTCATTAAGTCCGCGTCGCCATCCGATTGAACACACTTACAAATTCACACTCTCAAACACACTCACACCAAAAAAAAATCGGGTGCGTTGAAATTTACTGCATGCAGTGCAGATAACACCGCCCTCCGCCCGCTGCACTGCACCGCACTGCATCGCACTGCACATAATAATTTCCATATGTACGCAAGCGCGCGCGTTCGCACGACAGACACTCGCATGAATCATGCGCAATTATCATCAATTACGTGTGTGAGCGCCGCGCTGCACATTTTAACTAAAGGCATGCGTTGCGTATCCCATGCACACAAAGATATAACTGCAGTCGATGCAGCTCCGCTCGGCCTCAATTGCAAGCGCGTTTGCAATACATACTTTATAGTATAGTATATTCTATATATAAGGAACCCCTTTGGCTTGTGATTAAACGAGGCTCGCACATATAATGAAAGGATATGCCTTAATGTTTTCCACCATTTTCAATGTGTGTGCAAAGCGCGCGGCAACGGCGGGCGGCAGCGATGGCGAGGCGGCGGCGGCGGCGGCGGCGGCGGCGCGAGAGTGCAAATTACATTATAAATATAAAGTAAATCTACTTAGTAATTTCAGGGCGCTTTTGGCATTCGAGCTTTTCTCGCACGAGCACACGAATTTATAAACACTGATAAATTGTAAGATTACCGACGAAGATATTTTACAGAATGTTTTATGAGTGAGTTATGTGCTGAATCCGTCCGGTCGGGCATGCTTATTTAGTAGATGGCAAGAATTTGAAGAGATTTTAAGTACGGATAAAATTGTGAAGTTATAACCGACCAGAAAACTGATGCCCTAATCATCATCTGGCTGCGTTGAAAGTGTCGTCAACATTTTTTGAGACTGTTTACCGTATATTAGGTCCTTTGTTTTCAATTTTCTATAAAGTATATTATAAAAAACTTTGCATATGCGGGTTTGAACATCCAAAAGTATATTACATTTTATTAGGAATACTAAACCTAGTGGCTTTATAATCATTTAAACCGATTTATATGTTATTTACAAGCAGAATTAAAATGAAAATAATCTCCACCATCCCTATATTAGAACCAAATATTATTATAATACAGTAATTTAAATTCCATATTCGTAAATATTAGTAATATTTTAAAAAGTATATAAGATAACACGCATATAAGGAAACCGGGTATTTAGTTTTCGGATCTAAGCCACAAAACAATTAAGTTATTATGACTGGTTGTCTAGAGTTAGTCGACCTCTGAAAATCTATCAGATTGACACGCCGATTTTAATAAGTTAAAGTAGGTGGGAAGTGTTAATCATGGAAAATCTAGTAGAATTAAAACGCTTGATTGTGGGGCAATCGGCCAGGAAATGGATCAAAGACTTAATTATATCTGGCCCGTGCAAGATTTGCTGTAATAGAGTATAGTACAACCGATGTAGGTTTTTATTTTTCAGCAGTGATTTCAAACCTCCGAATAAACAGGAGACTCGGGATGACGAAGTCTGACAGCATTGCAAATTACTGCCTCAAAAACAATAGTTTTGATTTAGATAGTGGCATGTTAATTGAAGGATTCTTTCCAACATAGCTTCCAGCACGATGGAGGGTATAGAGGTAGTAAACTCAAAAATACTGATTCTTATTTCACTCATGTCACTATTAATGCTAATAAAAAACGTAGAAATTATTTGAACTGTTTATTGCCGTTAAATTTTTTGGTATTTAATTAAAAATGTAATGGAGAGGCAAAGGATGCGATACTTGGGAGAAAAGCATATAAAAACATAAAGCCGATAGAAAGTTTTAGGTCCACGTGATCTTTTATTACTATAGTCTTTAGTTTATAGTATAACACAGAATTAGTTTACTTTAGAACTTGATATTGTACTAGATTTATAGTGATTTATAGTGTTCAAAATCTAGATTGAGGTACTGAATCTAGATTTTGAAGCTAAAAAAAATAATCTTGCAACTGTAGGGTTAACGTGATGAGAAGAACAAGTTATTGAATAGCATTGAAGGATACATCGTTAAATATGTTACCAATAATAACCTAACCCATGAAAGTGGATACATTTTTGATTTTTAACTATCGCATCACGAGTATCCGATGAAACCTAGGTTTTTAGTGTACTGGAAAATCTGTTCTAATTAACCGGTCTTATGTTACAAATTCTAGCCACCTTAAAGACTATCTGGAAACAACCGTATAAACAATGGTCCTTATAACTCTGAGAGATAAAAATAATGCAAAGGGATACCAGAGGACATCAGTTAAAATTATCAGCTGTCTCAAAACGATTGAGTCCAGGTTTAATTGCCCTAGCTACTTTTTAACAATACCTTATGGTGCCTGTTGTTTTCAGACATTTGTAGATCTCTATTTTGGAAGCAGTGCTTACATATTCCTGGACCATCTGTGTTCACTTCAATCATGCAGTAGTGTAGTAGTCAAAGTGCGTTTCCATGTTTATTTAGAATTCATTTGAAATTAACTATTATTTTATTATTAATTGATTTCGATATATAGCTGGAAAATTGGGCTCGATTTCCGTTCTTTTAAGTTAGTATCTCAATTTTAAAATCTGAAACAAACGCTGAAACAAACGCTTATCCTGTTCGCCGATCAGGCAATGGCAAATTGATTTTAGGGGTTTTAATTGTTATAAATATTCTCACCAAATTACATGATTGGACCGTTTGAAATTGTGCTTCTGTTATAGCTTCAGAGATTCCGACACCAATTTATCCATTTTTTTGCCTATCATCATAAATTAGCATAAGTGTAATAAATGAATAAAGTTTTTTTTATATTGTTCGTGCCACTGCACGAACTGCTCTGAATCCCACGTGCTAGAAAGTAAAAATATGTAAAACCACACAACATAATGCGTAAGTCTTAACAAAAACTTATTTTCAACAAAAACTTTAGAAGACATTCTTTCTGCACTTATACACTATTCTTAGCGGCGGGACGGTGTCGGTCCGTTTGACAGGCAGCCGCTTTTGTTGTGCCTGTTATTAAAAAGAGATCTCTAAAGTATTAAATCGTGTCCCAGGAGCACACACACACACAAAGTAAAAATGGAAGAAAAGAAAACTTACTCGATTATGTTATGTTCGGTTTTAATTGAAGCTAGCACATAAGCAATTGTCGTCGTAGAGGCTGCTCTGGCCCAGAGGACAAAAACAGTCAGTGCGGAAGAGCAATCTCTCCATAAACGACTATTTTGCAAAAAAGCTCTAGTACAAATACAGTTTGAAATAAATTGCATTTGTACAGAAAATTAATATCGTTTTATATAAATGTTCACTACAGCAAAAACATGCCGAGTTCAATGAGCTTTACACGGAATTGAATTTTACTATGCTTAAGCTTGAACCTTGTACGATGCTAATGAACCTTCTCCGCCCTCCTTTTTGCTCTTGCGCCCGACCACAAAACTTTATATATTTATATATATACTTACAAATGAAACAATAGCACCTAGTCCTATATTGTGTCCCAAGAAATTGAATTCTCCTTTCACTGGCTGTGTCGCATTCTTAACATTGGGGCTTTTGTATTGCGCCATCACCACCTTTACCACCCTCACGACAGGGGCAGCTCAGCACAGGGGCAAAGCAAGCAAGTATTTGTGAAGCTTTCGACGCTTTTGTCTGTTAATTACAGTTCTGTTCCGACAAAACGGAAAACTGTGTGTTGTTTTCCAACTTTCTGTTCGGCACGGTCTTTATATGCGGCAATATTATTATACAATGATGTATACATACTATTATATAGTATACAAGCATAAAAGATTATATAAAATTGTGTCTTGTTGAACACACAGAACGCGTAGTTCAATTAAAAGTTATAAATCCTTACGTTCGAAGACGGCGGCGAACGCGGATTGAGCGCACGTGTGCTCCAGCTTTTTAGTAGAAGCGGTAAAAACTTTTTCCGGTGCTCCGACTGGAATTGACAACAAATACTGACGTAACCTGAAATGGGTCACGACAGGGAGAAAGATGTTACTGTATTACTTGTAAAATTATGAATTTTTAAAAGTGTCCTTAACAGAATTGTCCAGTTTTGCATTTGAAAGATAATTCCGGTGAGAAAATTACATTAAACCAGATTACCCTCTCCTGATTGATGTAATTTTCTCATGTTTTTTAAATAATAAATATACTTTTTTAATTTTCATTATTTACTTTATTTTATTATTTTTTATTTTTCTAAGTCATAAGAGTCTATGTGGCAAGTTTGAGCAGGGTCTAAATATATCGGTGGTCAAATAAACCAAGTAAAGATAAAAGATAGATTTAAAAATGATAAAAATCTTTCGGAAAATATCATAAAGAATATATTGTAAGTAAAATATTTATAAACACTATTTTAAAGCTGTAGTAATTCAATCGAATTTTACTTGTCGCGATTAAGTCGTCATTTTACTTGTGGTAATGCAGATGTATAACTTTACTTGATGTAAATAAATAATAATTCTCCAGAACTTGACAAAGTATAATCTTTTTGCCGATGACGTTTAGTTATACTATTCGTGCCAACCTGACCTTCTTCTTATGTATGTAACCTCAATAAATAACGATTTAAATGAAGTGTCCCGTTGGTGCAAATTAAATCATTTTTTTTAAACATAAACAAAACTAAATGTATTTTTTCTCCACGCAACGTTTTTATGTTCCTACCCAATATCTTCCCCAAATTTTAATTGATGGTAACGTCATCCTCTTTTCTAGTTATGTTAAAAATCTTGGTATATAATCATAAGTGACAAACTAGGCTAAAATGAGCATTTATCTGCAATATCATCAAAAGTGTTCGCTGGTCTTCGTAGTCTATGGACTCTTTAACCTCTGATATCAACAAACACACTAATAAAACTCCTTATTTCACTGTTTCCATACTATGATGTTGTCATTTCCGCCATTTCTACTAATTTTTACTCAATACAAGAACGCGATTTAAATCCATGCAAACGATTTGACTTTCGTATTTGGAAGTATGACCAGTGGTAGAGGACCAAAGAAATAGGCGCAAGATGCATATCGGAGGTATAGACTTTGAAGGAGAAGCGCGAAAGACGAATTGTGCACTCTGCTGTAATAAAAGATGTGCCCAATCTCTATGATGATAAAGGTAAAGACCCAAAACGAATTCTTATAAGATCAAACAGTTATTCAAAATCCTTTAAATTAATCGCCTCGAGTAGGACCTTCTAGTGGGTTAAACTTTGGCACGAACGGCAGATCGATATAGTACATCGGACAGAGAGGCTGCAGAAATTGCTACAGTGGTACTTGAAGATTACTGCATTGTAAATGAAGAGGACACTTCTGACGTTATTGATCGTAATTAGGCACGACGTTCTCGGAAAAGGTTACGCCATGAAGAACAAACCGCTTCAGTGATCGAGTTTTTTGACGAACGAAAAGACCAAACACTGAAAATTATAGATAATCTTCGACAAACATCATCTGAAGAATATATTGTTTTGATAGCGGAGCCTGGTTCACAAAACGTTGGCCATGTTGTCCCAGAATCAGGTTCAGCCGGAACCATTGTAAATGGAATTATTTCATTTCTAACAAAGTACTCCATTTCGACCAATAACCTGTGTGCTATAGGATGTGATGGTAACAAAACTCCCAGTAAATTTCTCGAGAAGAAGTCCTGGCAAGATGTCACCTTCTAGATGGTTGTCGACTGCTAAGCGGATATTGCTAAAATATGTTGCAACCATCAGTGAACCATCTGATAATTTAAAGACTTTGGCTAAATTTTTTTTTTGGTTCAACATAAAATCCAATCCTTCATGCTTCAATGGGGTTAAACATTTTCACGATGCGATTAAATTCAGTCGTTATCTTCCTAATTCCATTCAGGCACTGTGAAAACATTTTACTCGGAATGATGTTTAACGCATAACTCTGGCAAGGACATCACCGCCGCATTGTAGTCGCAAATTTAATGTACCTGTACTAAATTTGGATGCAGGAGACTATTATGACCTGCGGGTGTATTCCACTAATCTCAGTGAGCCGTTTTGACAGCTCCGTGAGCCATTTTGACAGCTCCGTGACTGCTATTTCAAAATTGGTATTCTACTATTTGAAAATTAGCTCACATCTTACGTCAAATTGTCACTGGCTAT
>JAAAKO020059590.1:0-10372 GCA_010015015.2 Bolitophila cinerea | reverse complement strand
CTACAGATGTCGTGTCGCCGTTTTTTGGGTTTGCGTGTGAGCTATGCAATGGGGGGAATGCCGTTATGTTTTCAATGAAGTGTATACATATTGTTTTTGTAATTCATATTAGTGATTATGATGAACGCTACATATATATGCTCTGAAGAAGAGCTCATCAAGACCCATATAAGTAAATTGCAAATATTACTCAATCATCATATACCAAATAGCCTGATGGGAATATTCATGTAGGAAGCCTTATATTTTTGGGAAGGGTTTATCCTCAGGACCCCAGAAACGATGTTTTATCCCAATCCCACCAAACATATGCCATGTAGCCTGATGCGAATACTAAATTTCAAGCAGCGATAACGTAAAAGTAAAAGAATATTAAAAATAAACGGCATAATCGAGAATTACAGCATAATTCCTAAGCAAACGATTAATCGCAATAATCGTAACTTTCGATTAATCTAAATAATCGAAACATTCGATTAATCGCAATAATCAAATTTTTGGATTATTCACAATAATCGAAACTTTGGATTCATCGATTAGTCGAAATAATCGAAACCCAATAATCGATTATAAGAAATAATCGATTATAATCGATTAATCGCACATTGCTAGTTTTCGGAATTAAGGATAAAAGCTAAAGGCTAGAGACGTAGGGTTTAATCTACCTGTTGCATTCTAGAGGCTACCTGCTGGTTATCTGCTGTTTGAAAAATTAACAAAAGGCTACAGGCTAGAGGGTACAACCTAGAAATTTTGATAATGTCAAATTTTCAAAGAAATAATTTTACTAGTTCAATTTTCTAAAATATATCAATTTTAATACAGCTTTATTTAATCTTTTAGCATTTTTTGTAAATAACTTTAGAATTGATTTAAATCATAATTGAAGGTTACATTTTTCGATTTTACAATTTTTAGAATTACAAGTTTTAGCCACTAATGTCTTCAATTAATTCCATAGTTAAATAATTATTAGAAATTTAAAGAAACATTTGGGAATCTAAAGTTTTGAAATTTTTTTTAAGTATTTAAGAATAAGAGGAGCCAAAGGATTTAGGGAAATTATAAATTTGAAAATTTGATAATTTTAATATAGGGGGGGAGGTATAAAAAATTTAATATAGGGGAGGAAGGGGTTGAAAAACATGTAAATGGCACTTTTTTTAGCTCCAGGCTCGAGCCTATTCGAGTACTTTGCGAGATAAATCCGAGAAACCAATATTAGCAGGTAATAAATTAGAGAAAATTACTATTTCAATTGTTATTTGTCTAGTTTATATTGATATTACAGAATTTCAAGGTAGATTAGAATTAAAAACGGATTTCGAATTTAAATCGTTTATAACTCGAATATAAATCAAAATCTATATCAATATAATTACACAATCAGTATTGTGTCATGGCCGCCTCTGAAAAGCTCTATAAGCTTTTTACCACAGATAATTTGCCTTTATCGGGATTTTGTCTAGTATTTTGTCAGAATCGTACTATTTAGGCTCTAGAATCTAGTGCAATCGGAGAATCATTGTTGTTCGGGTGCTGATTCTCTAAGTTTCAAATAAAGGCAATTTTCGAAGCTACACGAGTACTGTGCACTTTTTATGACGCTAATAGAATACGCGTACGTCGGTGCACGACATTTATGAGCCAGCCGCCAGCGCCCGCCTTGCCCACCTGCGTCCCCTTACTGAGCCGACTGCGCCACCGCGCCGCCAACATCATGTCGCCGATTAAGCGCTCGCGCGTGCATTTCGTTCGGCTGCAGCCAAATTGCATTTAACAATGCAAATTTACAAATTACGTTTCTTTTACAATGAGTTGATTTTGCAGTGCACGCGCGCGCATGCAAGTAATGTGCATTGGTATACAAATAAAATGCAGGGCGCCCGCCGCAACCGCGCCGAGCCGCCACCGCCGTTTGTCATCATATTTTGTATGCAAAACATACAGTTATTACATATGTCGTGGCGCAGAGCAAAGGGAACGCGATTCTTATGCGGAATTTAAATATATATTGATATATAGTATGCTTGCAGGGAAAGAGTAACAATAGAGGGCGACAGGTGGCGCCGTGCCTCCTTGGGAATGCATACTAAGGCACACTGCACCAGGCGCATCAGGATTGTGGCGATGCGGGGACCCTCACGACCGCCCGTCGTCTGCCGTGTGTCGCGCGTGGCTCTCGTGCATTTATTGCACAAATGTTATGTAACTATATACATTGTATAATATAATATAATTGTGTATGTATGTGTGTATTGTGTATATATCCCACGCCGCGCCGCACGATTCGAGCAATATAAGCGCGCGACACGCTCGCTATACAAGATTTTATTGCGCTGCGAACATGCACTTCTTAAAGACATCGAATTAAATGCATCGCGTCTACGAAATGTCGCAGCGTTGCGTCGGTGCAGTTTGCTCGAGCTCCACAATATATACATGTATACATACATATATATACATAAAAAAACATATTACATTCGAATATTTCTTAATTCTAAAATTCAAAACTTAAACAAACAAAAAAAACATTGTCATAAATAATAAGCGCATATTAAAAATGATGTATGCGCTTGTGTACTCAGGTGCTTGGACAAGCGCACCCCTGGGGCATCGTGCGGGGAAGAAAAGTCACAGATCGCACAGACTGGGACTGGGACTGCGACTCAAACTGCGCTCGTCCGCCAGCCCGCATACGGAGGAGAGATATCGGCGCTCGGTCGGCCGGGCTGAGGATCGACCGCAATTCATCAAAACAATTAAATTGTCTGCGAAAATATATGTGGTAGAAACATATTTTTATTATGGTATATATAATATATGCCGGTGCCCATAATTTGGCCATTATAAGAATATATACATAAAATAGTATATATGTTATATATTATTTTCTTGATACTCGAAAGTCGTATATCTTAAGAGCGCGCGTGCCCAAAGTAAATATTCATATTTTGAGTCAATAAAACACTTTTTGCAAGGGAATATATGTGTGTATGTGTGTGTGTTTGTCTCCGGGAATAATTTATGAGTTGTGCAATAATGTGACAAGCTCGCGCGCCTCGAATATTATTTTATTATGATATTTCTGCTTTGAGTGCTTGTTTATTACTTTGTCCTGTGTATGTGTTTCAATATAAGAATACACATATACACTTGTTCACATATGTATATATTGTATATATATATATATATATATAATATATACAGAATATATTCCACAATATATGATTAAAGGTTGCGTGCGCGCTTCCCCTTTGTTTGTCGTTGTGGAATTACGACCCCTCCCGACGCGACGTGTCTTAATCTTTATGTTCAATTGGACATAAATCTGAAATATGTGTGATTTCACGTGCGGATAACGCAAATAATAATCAATGTGCACAGAATTATGATTTAGGATTATGGACGACTAAGCGAGCAGCGAGGATAATACCGAAAAAAGAATATACAAAATGTATTCGTAATATATGCGTCCTGTTTGAATATTATGTACATTTATTAGGAGGCAAAACGATAAAAAAGAGTTTCTATAAATATATTTCAAAGGCAACATTTTTGAGCCGATTGAATTTTTCGAGAATTTAAGAAATTTTCATCGACCCTAGGGTCAGGTAAAAATGTTAATTTTTTTTTTTTTAATTCCGGTCACACGCATTAAGATAGATATCTAAATTAATATAAAATGAGTGAGTTTAATACATCACACAGCTCCTCCCATAAATTTAGTTTTAAAAATAGTTAATTTAAGAAATTAATAAGAATACAAAAAAATATCTTATCTTCTCGGAACTTGAATACGTCGACCAAAACGAGTAACATAGCCGCTACGGTTTAGATCATTGTTGTTGGTAGCAGGATTAAAAGTTTCCGAGCTAGTATCCGTAGGATCTGTTTTTTCCACTGTAACTTCCTCAGAAATATTTTCACCTTCGCATGGAACATCAGAAGATAAAATTAGTTCATTATATTTAGAAACTTTACCCTTTTACTTTCTACGACAGAGCTGATATGCATGTCTTTTTCAAAGTTGTCCACTTCTTGTGTCGCACCTTTATAATCGCGTTAAGCCTTTGTTTAACCAATGCATGTGTCCATTTCTTCTGATAACGACCATAAATCTTTGCTTCCACCAAATCAACCACAACAAACTCCTTCTTGGTGCAACCAGCGTTCTCCTTGGAAATCCGATCTCCGATCTTTTGCTCCACTGTCGACATAAATTTTGGCTTCAAGCTATAAAAATGTGTAATCATCTCCCGACCAAAAACGGTTTGTACGACGTCTCAGCAGTAGTAGAATGTACCAAGCTTCTGTAAAAAAGAGATATATGTTGATAAAAACATCCAAGGAAACATCATGATTGCCTGGATCCTCAAAAGCCTTTGATATCCCCGCAGCACCATTACATTGCGACTTGTATGGCGGTGAAAATCCAGCTTTGTTACCGTTCCTTTGGAAAAAGTCACAAATTCAGCAGATGAAAACTGTCTGCCGATATCTGACACGATAACAACTTGTAGACCGTAACGATCAAAACAATCTCTCAGCTTAAAAGTTGTCTCAAATGAAGTAAGGTTATTTATTTGATATGCTTCTATCCACTTAGAGTATACATCTATCAAAATGAAAAACATTTGTCCATGAAAAAGACCAAGAAAATCTATGTGAATTCTTCCAAAAGGGAGATTGTTCGTTGGCCATGGTGATTAGGGTGTAGTGCTGTTTTGGAAGGCTATTTTGGCATCTTACATATATTCTCGATGTCGTTGTCCATCCGCGGCCACCAAATACGAAAATACGACCTGGCTCTGGCCTTCATCTTGACTATACCGGAATGTGTTGAATGTAGAGCTTGACGCTGATAGATAATCTTAGTGTAATCGGTACAATATCTCTATAGCCCCACACCAAAATGCCCTCTTCTACAGAAAGTTCATCTGATCTTTGAATGAAGGGTTTAAATTCTACCTTAGATTTCTTATCAGTTATCCAAACATATTTAAGTCCATTCAGCACATTGCTTAACACAGCATCGTTGCCGGATTCCTTCCTAATTACGATCTTCCTGGCCATGAAATTGAGGTAATTAGGATTGTTTTCTTTTGGTTCTTCCGTGGTTTCAACTGGCGAACGAGATAAAAAGTCAGTTAGATTTTATTGAACATGCTGATGTCTAAATCAAAATCGAACCAATTATTTTTGCCTGCTATAAATAGCCGGTTCCAATTTTAAGTTTATCGTTTAAACCTAAAAGACATTATAGTTTCATGATTTCCGGGAATTTCCGCAATATTTTCTACCGAGAAATCTTGACATATCACTCGAAATTCCCATGTACCGAAAAACAAAAAATCAAAAAAAAAAATGACACTAAGCTAAATTAATTATTATTTCCGGAGATTTCCTAAATTTTTTTGACCTTTTGAAGGGTTTCCAATAATTTTTGGAGATTTTCCAGGACATCCCAAGATTTCCAGGGATTCTCACGGTTCCCGATATATTTTGTTATCCGGAATTTCATTTTTTTAAAGAAATGTGACTGTGAGATATTTTCGGGGTTTTCCCGGTATAATGTAGGGATATTTCTTGGGATTTTTCCCGGACTTCCTTGGAATTTCTACGGGTTTTCTCAGGATTTTCTCCCGAGAAAACTATTGAAAGCCCTTAAAATAAAAATGAAAATTGTGCTGTAAATTACGGTATAATCCCACAAAAATCACACTGAAATCCAAGAGAAATTCCAAGGAAATTCTACTGAAATCCAGGAGAACTCCTGGAAAAAATCTCTATATTCAAAAGAGCAAACAAAATGCTGGCAATTAGAATTTTACAAAAGGATATATGGAAAATATGGAACATCTACCTGAAAATGTTTAGAAAACGTAGATCTTGGATTTTTATTGGATCTTACGACCCCTCCCCCCTTAAATCACCAAGGTTATGAAATGTAGTGGCCAACCTGTCAAAACCTGGATTTTATTTTATATTTTGGGCACAATACTTTTTTAAAAGGCATGATTTGTGTTACTTTCTTTTGATAATCGATGGATTTTCTGATGATAAATATGTAGGTAGATTCGAGTAGATTCGACTCGGTTGCTCTTACAGACTTGGACTACTGTTCTAGCAATCTAGGAAAAAGTTTTCGAGAGCAATCTTTTCAGTTCGTATAGAATGTTTTATGTAAATGGTGGAAAATCTTTTGATTGGGAAAACAGCAGATGGTCTCTGGTAAAACTAATATTTACGTTTAAATTTTAGCATTCTATTGCCATTGCAACTCATGTAAAAAAACGATCTCTAAAATCCTGAAATCGATAAATTTGATAAATTTTAAATGAGAATTCATAATTTCGCATGTACTACGATTGGCCGAATCACAATTGGATGAATTTGTAAATGCATTATAAGCTAGTGGGAGATATTTATTCGGTCAATCACGTGTCTGCCAATCGTGTTTCGACCAATCGTAACTCGGCCAATCTGGTTTCAGTCAATCGTTATTCGGCCAATCGAATCATTCGGCCAATAGTGATTCGGCCAATCGTATCATTCGGGCAATCGTGATTCGGCCAATCGTAATTCGGCCAATCGTGCTTCGGCCAATCGAAATTCGGCCAATCGAAATTCGGAAAATCGAAATTCAGCCAATCGTATTTCGGCCAATCGTGCTTCGGCCAATCGAAATTCGGCCAATCGAAATTTGTCCATTAGACCATTTTTGGGTATTCCAATAAAAAATAATTGCAATATTTGAATGCATATGTAATCAATTGTCCAAAAAAGGCGCACAAAAAGAAAATTTCACCCAGCAATACTATTGTCTAAAAATAAAATGAACGATCAACAAAAACACGATTTTGGTGAGCTCTTAATGCACATAGCATTTAAAAATAACTGATGAGTAGGTCGGGCTGCAAATTTTATGTCCTCAATTTACAGAAAAGTTATTACGTTTATTTTAATTATCATAATAAAAGAAAATATCTAACGGGACGCAAAGTGCGCTGCTTTAATAAAGAGAGAGATGACACAAAATGTATATATATATATATATATATATATATATAAATCATAACGATAATCGCCACGTAATACAAATTTCATTCGCTCTACATAATTTTATATGCTTTTATTTGTACATATTTATTATATAATATTCGTATGCTAGGGAAAGTATTCATAAATCTGTGTGCGCAAGGAATAAGAAATTATACGAAATCCTTTTCATTGAGCTGCCACACGGACGACAGGCTGCGTGGCCGGCGGGAAATACTCGAACTCCTTTTTACCGAATATATATATAAGTATATATTTATATACATACATATAGATATGGATTTTTTATGAGGGCAATAAATCATTTCAGTGAGGCAATATACATAAAATATGGGCCTAAAATCCGTAGAAAAGGATCAGGTTATATATATATGCTCTTACTCGTATACCTGTGCGAGCGAGTATTGTGTGTCCTGACGCGTATTCGGTTGCAAGCTCTCTGCGGCTGGCGTCAAGCAAAATATGGATAATTTCTGCGTGTGGTGGACAGGTTTGTGTGGAAAACTGGCTGTGAAAAGTTGTTGGCTGGCTGGCTGTCCCTCAGGTGATAATTAATTCTCTTTTCATGCGTTTTAATATAATGGTGTGTGGCAAATGGCCGTTGGAAAATGTGTGTGTGTGTGGATATAATTGATAAATCATATTAATGTTGAAATCCGTATAGCTAAGCCTTTGTGCTATATTTATATATGAACGGAGTACCACAGACTCGTTTATCAGTGCAATGTCCGTGCATTTCCGTTGTGAAAACTCTTTTCGGTGTTTTTGTGCGGTGACCTGAATTTATGCGGTGTGGTGCCACAATCGATTTTCAGTATTTATAAATAATCTGGAGCGCTTCGTCGTGTCGTCGCGGTAATGCTAGATTTTAATGTTTAATTTGTTTAGAATGTGTGCGGTGCACTCGGGTTGATTGTGTTAATGCATATGAACAAAAATATTTTGTTCATACTTGCCATAAAGCTCGATGCTATAATAGTGTATAAAACATATATATGCATTTTATAATATAATTATATCCCCTTGTGTGGCCACGTCGCGTTCTGTCGCTTCACTGCAATTATGGTTGTGTGGGTTGGCGCACACGGTTGGCTCTTAAAACGGGTTCATTCATATATCATTAACATAATGACGCCATATATATAGCCTCTTGAAATGTCCTACTTTTAAAAAAAAAACGAAGCTCGTGTCCTCAAACAACCCGCGGTGCTGTTTGATGGTGACTCATCAGATATGTGTTTACTTTTTCATTTTTCATAATTACTGTATATTTTTTATATGCTTTAAAGAACTCTTCAGGTTCTATGGGGTTTATATTTTATATTATTTAGGGCGACTGTGCAACAAAATCTCAACAAAAAACAAATATTGATTTAATAATATTGACTTATCTTGAGAATACTTAAACCAATTATTGAAGATTAAACATTAAGAAATGAAGTTTAATCTTGAATTTAATTAGACTGAATATCCGAACAGAAAAAAGCTTAAGCTAAACGGTAATAAAATATCTATTATATTTTTGATGGTATTATTATACCCAAGTTTTGTTTCAATTTTGTTTCTTTCAAAATATTTTAAAATGGCTGATTTTAAAAAGTAAAGAAAATATTTTATTTAAAAGCACTATTTTGAAAAATCTACTATTTGACAACTATTGTATAATATAATTATATTCGGGATAGTTTATTTTGAGAATTGAAAATATTTTTTTTGAACGAATAGTTTATCTTAAAAATATAATAGTAATCTAGAGTTTTACGGCATATTACGCAAAAATTGTTTCCTCGAAAAAGTGCGGTGCACGCGATGCCGAAGGAAATTCATTTCGATAAATTAAAAGGCCGCGAGAAGCGAGAACTATGCGCAGTGGGAAATGAACATGTTAGCGTTCCTTCGGACCCGCGATTTAATCAAGTGTGTGAAGCCGAGTCCAGACACTGAAACGGACGGAGAAAAACTCGAGCGTGCAATCGGTTGGTTATTCCTGGCGTGCGATGATCACGTAAAATATCATTTCGGCAAGAACGACCACCCTCTGGATATTTGGAAAACGCTGCACACGACATTCGCAGAGACTGGCCAGGACTTAAAGTTGAGTGCTGTCGTCGCATTAACAACGACAAATCTGGATGATTGCGCCTCGATCGACGATTATATCGGCCGTATGATGGATGCATGGCGCCGATGCACCGAAGCAAAGGTTATTTTCGACGATAATACCGTTGCTTTGTTCATGGTAGCGCATTTGGGGCCACGCTTTGAGTCTTTCAAACAGAGTTTGGTGGGCAGCGGCCAGGATATCACGATCGAGAACGTGAAGAAAGGGCTCTTGGGATTGACGCCAGCGAGAACAGCCATTCGGAAACGGCTTTTTACAGTGTTGTTATTTTAAAATATTAAAAAAAAAGAATTATAGCAAATATGTTATTTATACATAATAGCTTTATTATAGCTATTTTCAAAGCCTATTTTCTTTATTAAACCACAATTATTATTGCAATTTTACTATATTTAAAAATTGTTTAATTTCAATGACTATAATTTGGAGAGACTTAAAGCTAATTGGTTTTCTATTATTTTCGTTTCCTTTAATTTTGCTAAAATTTAAGCTAGTTCGTCTAATATTTTTGCTCTAATTTTATTTCATGTGGTTATTAAAGAAAAAAGTAAGAAGTATACCTTTTTTCGCAGTGTATTTATTCACTCAGCAAACCAAAATAAAACTTAATAAAATAATGAGTTATAAATAATGATTCGTTACAAATTTGAGAAACACAAAAAAAAAACACAATTTACAATTTATTTTGAAAAGAGAAATCAAACTGAATAAAAATGGCTATTTTCAAATTTCAATTAAATTCTCGATTTATCAGCTTATTATTATTATTATCAGCTGGTGTTGGCTGAGAATTAATTAATGTCATTCTCATCGATGACATTTAACTAGTTTTTGATAAAATAAGTACGCAAAAAGAAAGTTTACATCGTATATTTTTATTTTGTTTAATTTTTCGGCATTTAAGACAAAATATATTATATTATACAAAAGAATAAAAAGAATACTTAGTTATACATACAAAGCAATTTTAGACAAAATTGTAATTTATAAGTTAAATAGCCAAAATAGTCCAACATTTTTTGCATGAAATGAGAAAATATTTTAAAAATCGTGAAAAAAAATGCATTTTACATTAAACAGCAAAATTATAAATTATTATTTATCATTTTATACTGATATTCAGTAATGTTATAATACGTTTTTTCTATTATTTTATTATCATATATATTTATTAATAAAAAATCGACA
>JAAAKO020059579.1:0-10373 GCA_010015015.2 Bolitophila cinerea | reverse complement strand
ATTTAAATATATATTAATAATATAAAAATAACGCTTTTTCAAAAATAAAAATTAGGATAATTTTTTTTATAATATATTATGGCCTTATATTTATAAAAGTTTTTTTTTATTTTAATATTCATTCAAAAATGAAGACCACTTCCTTTTTTATAATTTGGAAAAAAAGAGTAATGTCAACGGAATTTAATGATCACTCAAAAAAATTCATATGCAACATTATGAAGCAGCCAAGTCCAACCGAAATCCCTCCACGGGCAATTTTTAAGCCTGGTCGCCCGTATTTTTAAAATACGATAACATAAACATAAAAATAATAATTAAAAGCAAACAAGAAAAACGAGAAATATTTTCGGGTCGTTTGTGCCCTAAACACGGTTCCTGGGGTAAAAAAAAACATTTTCTTTTACGTCCATTTTTGTATGTTCTCATGTATTTGAGCATATTTAAATTTATTATGGTGCCATTTTTACAAAACATTCTTACAAAATGTTGTTTATTTTGTTCAATTTTTTTTCGGGAACACTTGGCATTATAAGCTTGGTTGTTCACCATTGTTCTATACGTATGCCACTAAATCGGTTGGACATGCAATTTATCAACTCTTTCTGAATTTTTATTCGGGCAAAATAAAATCAGAATTAAAAAGGATAGTTTCATTTGAAATGCTTTAATTACAAACATCGATTTTTTTTTTAAGTTATCAGAGATGCCAAAAAACTGTTCACTTAATTTCCTAAAAAATGTCTCAAAATTTAAAATTAAAATTAAATATATTTTTTGCCCAAAAAAGGCTAAAATCAAAAAATCCCCGATTTTCAAACCAGCACTTGTACTAATGTTTTTGCATCAATTATTATGTATTAGTGTTCTTCCAACGTATACCAGCCTCAAATAAGCATGGGTGTTGGCTGCGTTTGTGCGTCCATTAAGCACTTACATTAAAGGTCTATTTTAATCTCAATATGAAGAGCTTACTTTTTCCTATTTTAAAAAAAAGTTTTAGAGGGTTTTTATTTATCAAAATAGATACATGGATAGTTTATATGGACGATTATAGAAAAATCATCTTGCGGGCCGCACAAAAAAAACTTTTACTTGAATTATTTTATGTATTTGTATTTGGGTACATTTTGATTTATTTTTGTGAAATTTTTTTTGGGCACAAAAATGTATTTTATTGGTGACATTTATTACAATTTTTCACCGGTAAAACCGATAAAAACAATATAAAATGAAAAGCCTCAAAATTATTTTAAAAAAACATTATATGCATATAACTCGTTTATTTCATTGTTTAAAATAATTAACTTTCTCGATTCTTGAGTCTCTTTCTATAAAAGACGTCAATAGCATCGGGTTTCCATTGCTTTTAAAAGTTTGCGTGTTTTAGTGAGGTATAATTAACTTCAGTCAGTTAAAAAAATAAATAAATACCGAAACCAACCATCCATTGTTTGTTTAGAAGAAATTTGACAACCCTATGTCGATTTTGGCAGATTGCGTCAATTTATAATAGAATTTAAATGTGAGTGCAATCTATATAGAGCCGTTGGCACGCCGGAATCGGGCAATCTCATAAAAAGCAATTCAGCAATTCAGCCTCATTTTTCGTGTGTTTTCGGAATATTGAGAAAGTTAGGACACTGCTGTCCGAGTGCCTCGGACACTTTTCGAAATATTTGGCAAAACAGCAAAATTTCTCTCTCATATCCTTCTTTTATAAAAATAAACTGTTTGGGAAAGTCTTAATCGTCCCATTGGTCCAAGTCATCGCCCTAATCATCCCAAATACTTTCTTTGGGCTATCTAGTCGGCATACCAAACCGAGCTTTTTACGCTTTTGATGAAGTGCCGATTTAGTTACTCGCACACTATAGGTCTCCTCAGAAACAGTTTCGATGTCTCGCACCCGTTTTTGGTAACCCAGTGTGTTAGCTGGCTACTGCTCATCATCTCTTTCACCCACGATTTTCTAAGTGATGATGATACAGCGATGGACGGTTCTGGTCCAGTAAAGCGGGCTTCACTACCAGTTCTGGCTAAGAGGTCTGCCTGTTCGCGGTCCGGGATTTCTGAGTGACCAGGAACCCAAACCAGGCTTAAAGGAGACCTTAGAGATAGTTTTTGTAGCACCTGCCAACAGCTAAGCACTAATCCAGAAGTGAATCTGGAAGAACTCAGCGATTTGTAGGGCCGCTTGACTATCGGAACAAATAAAGACAGGCGCATTATCCTTAACAAGGATTATTTATTTTATTTTATATAGCAGTGTTGTTGGAACAGATTTAATACGGGCTGTGGAATCGTTACAAAATTGTACGACTCCGACACCGAATCCGAAACCAGACATTAAAAATGTTAAAAATGACTCCGACTCCGACCCCAACTCCACTTCGACTCAAAAAAAACTTTATAAAATTAACCTTTAATTCAAATATAAAAAATAATTAAATTTAATCGAAGAGATATCATATAACCGCATATGATTTCCCACATAGTGGTTGGGATAATTGATGAGTTACCGCAAATTGTAGTATTTCACCGCTTTCTGGATCAGATCCGTGAGAAAAGTAATCTGGTATAGCCATTTTTTATTGGAGACGGAGTCGGTTTAAATTAAACGACTCCAAATTTGACTCCTACAAAAAAAAAACAACTCCACCGACTCCGACTCCGATTCTACAGACATAGATTCAATTTCCAAAGTAACAGCTTAGTGAGTTCAGCAGATATTCACAAAAAACTTAAATGAAGTTGTTGTTGTTACAATTAAATTATAATAACATTTTCCTTGTCAAACTCTATAACGTTAGGGCGCCCATTTTTTATCTTTATTGCTATTTTTAAATTCTATATATTAGTTTCGCGAGTCTGTGATTTTGCTTGCAATGACAATGCATTCTATTAAATCTTCTCCTACATTTCATTAGATGGTGACCATATATGGTCAAAACCCCTAATGGGGCAAAAGGGGTAAAAATTTAAAAGGCACTAGATTAAGAAATGTTTGTAAAAAATATTTTCCTCTATACTTTTAACCCTTTGCTGCCCAAAAAAAAGTTAGTGGTGTTCAAAGTTAGTTACATATACCAAGAACAAGGGAGTTGAGAATTTATATGAAAAACATTGTTTTATAGGGTTGATTATTTTTTAATCATATGAAAAGAAGATAAGTTACGTCTACGGAATTTTATAATCACACAACAATCTTCATACTACACTGTAAAGGATTAAAAAAAACGATTTTTTTAAAAAGTTGTTCGCAAATTTTATTTTTATTATGACTGAATTATTGTTATCAAGAAAAAAAAGTTTGGTACAATGAATAAATAAATGTTACAAACATTTTTTTTGTTATCAAAAATAAATATGTCACCAAAAAATGTTTTTATTAAATTTATGTATGTGAATTTTATGGCGTGGAGACTTCTTCTCAAGTAAATTTTTCTCAAATCCGATTTTTATGGAAAATATTTCGAGGTCAGAATTGAGACATCTTGTCAGTAAAATAGTGCATTCTGGTGATACGATTTCTACACCACGGACACAGATCCTACTGCTCATTTTGACTTTATACTTTGAGAAATAATCTCAACGGCCATTGATTTAAGCGGCATTCATCCCACGGCATACATTCCACTTTTATTAAAAATTAAAAATCATCTTTTATCGCATATATCCCACGGACTTAAATATTATCTTGTTTAGGTATGTCGTTATATGAATAGTGTGTGATAATATTTTTGAATCTGTGGCAGTGGGATGTATGCCAGTATTTGTTATTTTTCTTGTTTGAAATTATTTAATTCGAATGTCTGTGATAAGAAAAATATTTATTTTTGTTTTGTCAAAAAGTTTTTCCTTTTAATAATTGTTTCGTGGGATGTATGTCAGTGTTAGATATTTCATGCCATTGTGCATTCTACTCAATAAATACATTTTTGAGAGAAATTCACACTTCTCAATTATTTTTTGACAAAAATTCACTTGAGAAGAATGCACACCTCCGAGTGAATTCTTCTTAACTTTTTTTGGGAAGTGTGTGAATTCTTCTCAATAAATATTTTAATGAAAATAAAGCAATTGAGAAGAATGCACACCGCCATTGGGCATTCTTCTCAAAAAATAATAATTAATATGATATTAAATTCTAGATAAGCGTTTATTATTATCCACATTATTATATTGATTTATTTATGTTTTAAAAAAGTTTAAATATTTGAATTTACCAGAGAATGGATTGCTTGTTTTTGAATGTTAGCAAAAAAAAATTTAAAAAAAACAAGAATTTCATAAGTCTTTAAAAATATAAAATATTATGTTAAATTAATTATGCTTATATTACAAAAAAAAGCCGTGTGCATTCTTCTAAAATGCATTATTTTCATGAAAATATTATTCTTCTCATTCACTCTGGGGTGTGCATTCTTCTCAAGTGAATTCTTTTCAAAAACAAATATTGAGAAGAATTCGCATTTGGGTGTGCCATTTTCTCAAGAAATTATTGACAATAAGACAGATGAGAAGAATGCACACCCCAGAGTGAATTCTTCTCATTCTTTTTAATAAAATGCTCCTATTTAATTGTATTTGGCACAATTTGATGAAATTTTTGTATTTATTTGGGTGCATTTGTTTATTGCATTTATTATTAATGTTGGTTGCTTTTTTGTGGGACACTTTAGTTATAGCTTATTATAAAAGGGCTGTGACGGATTATATGAAAAGATTTTGATGAAATATGGAACTTCCATATCACGGAGATCTTTATAAAATATTAAATTGATATTTGAAATCACAAGAGGCTAAAAAGGCAAGAAATAAATTAAATAAAAGAAAAATCCAAAAGTAGAAAATAATGATTTAATTTTTATAATTTTAGTAACTATCGCTTTACTTTTATCATGATGTCAAACAACCGTAGATATTAGGTAGAATTCAATGGTGTGTGGCCGCAAGCGCCAGTCTCATCACCGCCCAACACGCATATGACATAGGGGTAACGTGACAGCTAGTACCACGTATATATCCCCTCGCAGACGGGAGCGCCACCTGCCATCTCAACACAACAACCGCTTATAGCAGCACCTTTGCAGGCCATGGTTGTAAGCGCGTTTTAATGGTTGTGAGCGCGTTCCTGATGCGGATAGCCAATATGACCAAGGCACAGGAGGGAGCTGCCGCCATGACAGCAGTCGGATAAAGTAATAGTCATTGTCTCATGGCGCACGCACTCAACCAAACGTCAACTACGCATGCAATATAAGCAAAACACATGTCCACTTTAATTATTAATAAGTTCAATTAATTATGCGTATCGACCGTCTCAACTTACAACTGGTAGCATTGGGAGCGAACCCTCACGAGCTTCAAACGTATACCAGTTGTATGGTTGAACCGGTCCAGTACTTGCAAGTGCATCAAGACTTGATACACTTTATGTTACAAGTAGCGGTTCGTAACTCATTGCATAGATTAATCCCTGTATACAATATTTAAATGTTTTAATAAATAGGCGAATGCCGCTCCACGGTTTTCGTGAAGACACACAGAACTGCGGCCTTTTGTTAAGAAGCCACGGCTAGCAGCAACATTGGGGGCTCAACCGTGATAAAACTTTCTTCAGCAAGCCAAACGCAAGAGACTCCAGAAAATTTAGAGACATGAACCGAAAGAAGCTTCAAAATTGCTTTAACAAAATAATACCAAAGAAAAATTATAACAATGAATAAAACAAATTGTACGAAAATAATTTGTGTTACAAAAGCAAATCTTTGCATGTATTTGTGTTTGGTCACTTTTTTGTATGTATTTGGGTTCATTTGTTTGGGCACAAAAATTAGACATTTATTTTCGGTATATTTTCTTTATTAGGGACACTTTAATGTGTCTAATATAAAAGGATCGTAATGGATCATAGGGACCGATTTATTGAAAAAATATTGGATTGAAATTTGTATATCATCGATCTACATAAGTTTTTTTTATTGATAATATTTCTAATCACAAGAGAGTAATGCTTTTTTTTTAAAATCGCGAGTTATACAAAAAACAAGTTAAAAAATCCGATTCGTTTGTCAGCCCTTACTAAAGGCCTGTTATATGAATGTGGTGAGATACTGATCGCAATAAAAGGCTAGTGCAGCAGTATCCTTAAAAATAGAGAATATTATATCGAGCAACGTTGTTGTTGTAATACATATTATTTGCTGCTTGTAATAGTAAAGCAGCGTTCATTAAACAGGCCTAAAACTTAAATCAATTTTTTGTGTGGTTTTTGTTTTTTTTTTTATGGAAAAACTGTTTTTTTAACGTATTGTGTTGTATGCAATAGCAAAATTGTCTGTTATATTATATTATATTAAAAAATACAACATTTTTAATTTTTGCATTTAAATTATTTTATTTGTGTTTTTGTTTACATTATCTTAAATTTTCATACCGCAATATTCATAAAGTAGTTATTGCTTCTAAAGACCCTTAAAAAGAAGTTTCAACATAATCCCATAAGCCATATGCCAATAAGCCTGATAGAAATATTTAGGGAGGAAGTCATATTTATTTTAAAAAGAGTTAGTCTTAAAAAATGGTAATTCAGACAAAAAATTAATATGAAAGCTTATAGAGCTTTTACAATACTGGTTGCCAACATTTTTTATATAAAAATATATGGTCAAACACATGTGCTTGTATAAAATGTCTGTGTAAACAAATAAAGTTAATGTGGCCATTGCCTATAATCTTGATATTTACTATATATTTCGAATGTCATCTTAGGCCATTTGGATGGTATATAGACGATTTGGTCTTTGGTGTCTACAATTTGGAGTCTTACAATTTAACGTCGGAGACAATTTGATGTCTACAATGTGGTTTTAAAAACAATTTGGTGTCGCGGACAATTTTATGACAGACAGTAGCAAGTCCTCCTAAAACTAGGACCTAGGAAAAATAAAAATTTCATTAAATTTAGATATAGATATACATATAAATATAGATATATACTCAAATTGTAGCTTTAGTCGAACAGAACGCGTAAAGCACCTTGTTAAAACACATCTTTTAATTTCAATTTCTTTTCCGAGAAAATTTCTTTCCGCATTTTTTGCAGCGACGGCAATTGTTATATACATATCATGTTTTTTGAAAAATTACATCTTTGGACACCCTGTACAAAAAATTACTGCAAAACAAAAAAAAATGACATAAATATACACACCAAATTGTGGAGAACAAATTGTGGACACAAAATTGTGGACACAAAATTTTGGTAAAAAATAGTGGAGACCGAATTTATAGACACCAAATTATTAGACACCAAATTGTCATTAAAGCATGGAAGACTAACTAAACTATATCGGAGAACATATTTTGGGTTTTGTAGAAATAATTGTTTTAGTTATTGCAACAGGGTGTACGTTTATCGTTACCACCAACGTAGAAATTAAGTCACATGTACAATTCTAGCAAGACCTATACAACAACAAACAAATTGACACTCACACGCACACACACACACACATATAGCTCAACACCTGTTTATTTTGCTGCGCACACTTACGAGTTTTCTTTTATTACATGAGCGATCCATTGTTTCTTCGAAATTAAATTCACAAGAAGTAATATTATCTTCCCGTAGAATATGGTCCTTTAAAAAGGTAATCACTACATAAAAAAAACGATACACTTAAATTCTATTAGAAACAAAAACGGACTATTGCGGTCTAAGTACGCGCTTTTCACGCGTTTTCCAAACGAACTGACAGATTTTCTGAAAATGTGCGACCGCGTTCACAATGTTTTGCCCAAAAGTCACGCAAACCGAGTTATACGTATTGCGTCGTCGCTCGTGTAGTATATGCGTTTGTGTGTGTTGACTTGGCACATGGCCAGCATTTGTATTGTACTGTGTATACTATTAGTATGCTCGAACATTTTACTAAGAAAAAAACTGTAATTTAAAATTTTCAAATACAAATGTTGAAGCATCTGAGTACATGAATTTTCTAGTCTGCCAGCCTGTTTTTCGTTTTTTGTTTTTGTTTTTTTCTTTTAACTTTACTTAGTATACAAAAGTTTTTTTTTTTTTAAATTAAATCTTCAATTTTTTTTATTTTTTTATTTTAGAATTTTTTTTTTTTATTTTTTTTTGTCTAGCGCAAATTAGCCAATTAGAATTTACGATTGGTCGAATTTAGATTAATCAAATCACGATTGGTCAAATAATACGATTGGCCAACTTTAAGGTTGGCCAACTATAAGCTTGGCCAACATCACTAAATTATTTTTTGTTATGGGTGTAGAGGAAACTGTTTCGAAATTAATTAATCCCCCCTTCCCCCGCAAATTTTTCCCTTTTATATTTACATTGAATGTAACGTTAAAATTAAAATAAAAAAAAAAACAATTTTACGACTTGAGATCAGTGGTGAATCAAGGATTCTTTTGAGTGCGGCTGTACTTTTTTGTTATTTTCATATATAGATTATCAAGGAAAAAATTGATTTAAAAAAAACAATAAAATATAATATCATTATTATACCAAAAAAAAAACAAATTCTTCATTCTATTTTTAACTAAAAATGATCATTGTTATTTTACTAAAAATATTACTTATTTTGTACTATGGAAATGACTGAGTTTGAAATAAGAATTATGTTATTCTGTTTTTTACTGTGATTTTTTTTACTGTTTTTTTACTTAGAAAATCACAAGAAGTGTTTTTTAAAAGAAAACTGATTTAATAAAATCGTAGATTAAAAAAAAAACATGAAAAAAATATGTTTTCACTACCAAAATTACTGATTTAACATTACCACTAATAAAGTTATCAATTTTGCCTTTTTTGGAAAAAAAGAATTAATTTTTATCAAAAAAAAACGTTGCAACTCACACATCATCATTTTAAAGTTCTCGATCTCCACCTATGCTTTCCGAAACCCAATCTTCTTAAAACCAACTCTTCTCGAACCCACACTTCTCTAATCCGAACTTGTCGAAACCCACACTTCTCGAAACCCACGAAACTAATATTTAAAGCTGATTGAACACCGTTTGTTGTTAAAAATGCAGCCCAAAGATTATATACGCGTTTTCTGAATAACAAAATATTTCCATAAACTTGGGTGATACACATATTTATATTTGAAATTTACGCGATATGTGGTTTTGAGAAGCGTGGCTTTCGAGAAAAGTCGGTTTGAGAAGCATGGGTTTCAAAAAGCTTGGGTTTCGAGAAGAGTGAGTTTAGAGAAGCGTGGGTTTCGAGAATAGTGAGTTTTGAAAAGAACTGTAAAATTATGATGTGTGAGCTGCATCCGTTTTTTATAGTAATCAGTGTTTTTTTAAATTAGTGATTTTCTAAGAAATAAATCAGAAAGTAATCTCAAAAAAAAAAAAGGTAATTCTTAGTACAAAATCAAACATTTTTAAAATCAATGTATTTTAAAATTACACTTTCTCTGCTTTGGTTTAAAGAAATTCACTGATTTATTACAATGAGAATTGATTGAAGATTGTTTACGAAGAAAATCATTGTGTTTTAAGAAACTCACTGATAAAAATTATGATTGAGAAAATCTGCAATTATGTCACATGAAAATCACTGGGATGGAACTTTCTTTTTATGTCTAGACGATGACTTTTGTTAAATGTGTTTGACAGGCGTGTGTCGACATTATATTTTTAAGGTTGACATTTTTTTTTTAAGTTGGCTCCAAAACAATTTCTAAGTGACTTCCAATTTATTTGTCCTGAGTATGGCTATCAATAAATAATTAGAAATGCTCACCTCAACTGTTTTTGTTGCAGTTGTTTTACTAAGGTAATATCAAATAAATATTTAAATAATGAAATCTTTTTATTTTTGTTTCATTGTAATTATTTTATCTGACTACTCATTTTAGTTTTTTTTAAATATTTTTTATTTTTTATTTTATTTCAAGCGCACACTTTTTTGAGATTTTTTTTTGTATATTTCTGTAGAGATTATAAAAAAGTAGTATTAAAAGGTAATGTATTTTTGACATATTTATTTTAATTTCAAGTGGTTTGGTTTTTTTTATAACTGTATAAATGTATTTTTTTTAACTAAAATTTATTGATTGTAACAACATTTTTTTCTTGGTAACAATTATTTTTATAGTACAAACCAATTCAAATTTGGTAAGAATATTTTTAATTGGAAACGATCTTTTAAACCTTACATAATTATCAAATTATTAAATAATGGAAACACGTAGCAATTTTTAAGAAAAAGTAAAAAAAAATGTTTTTTTTTTGAAAATTATAATATTTAGTTTTTGTTTTTTTTTTTTTTTTGAGAGGTTAATAACTTTGCCAATATCTTTGATTTTTTTTACTAATACAGTTAT
>JAAAKO020059557.1:0-10377 GCA_010015015.2 Bolitophila cinerea | reverse complement strand
TAAGCTTCTCGTGACGCTCGTTGTGAACGCTACGGTCAACAGTTAAGAGTGCCAGTCAAGAGTGCCAGTCAAGAGTGTCAGTCAAGAGTGGAGTGTGTGCGTCCTAGGTAAGAGTGCTAGTCAAGAGTGCCAGTCAAGAGTGTTTATATTTTAAGATCTACGCAAGCCCAAGGATAAAGTAAGAGTTAAATTTAACACACATAAAAAAAAGTATTTAACGATGATTTTTCTTTTCTTGCAGACATTTTTGTTATTTGTGATGTCTGTGCTTGAGAATTAGGTGCTGTTGCAATTGTGGTATAAAATGGGACGTATGGCATTACTACTATCACGTCTGTGACCATAGGACTCATGACGCTGATAATTCGTGAACACCAAAACCAAATTGTAAGGATCTGCCGTAGTTATGGACTAGACAGACACTTGAAGAACTTTGCGGTGCCACGAGAATCTATTCACTGATAATTGCGAGGGTTACACTCTAGTCCCAGAAGATACTCAATTAGATGGTCATGTTATGTACGATGTACATGCCACCATTATTAACTTATATTACATGCATTCCTTTCCCACATCGGACATCGCACAATGTTTTGTCGCGCTGTTCAAATCTCAAATCTCACGCTTAACGTGCGGTATCACATATCAAATAATATTTGTCGACGTAGCGTCTACTGTTATTATAACAATACGTCTTAGAATAAGAAATAAACACTCTGTTATTAACCAAGAATAGAAAAAAGACGTGTTATTCTTTGGTGCAGCCGTAATAGACAAATACACCTTGCCTTTTTACCAGTTTATATGTTTCTCGCGCTAAAAGCTATTGTAAAAAGTTAGATAAAAGTAAATTTTATAATAAAAAAATGAATGAATTTATATTATTTCTTTTAAATATAAATATATTATTTTAATTTAGTTATGTACAAAAACATATTTAATAATACAAATAAAAATAAAATACATAATTATTGAACAATTTTTTGCATAAATTACAAATATTTACAGGCATTTTTTTTATCTCAACTGCTCCTTATACCAGTTGATATAGACTGTTATAAATCACAACAAGCAACGGACGTGTAGAACAAAAATGTATCGATAAGTGCGTAACGTGTGTGACACGAGTGCGCAACGAATAATGTATTTTAATGAGAAAAATTGATTTCCATGTGGCCAATTTGCTAAATTATTTAAAATATTATTTAAAAATTAAAAATACATTGAATATTTATTGATGCGCCATTTTTAAAACAGGCAAAATAGGATTACGTTTTCAGTTACACCCGTATTCACGCTCAAAATGTTTTACGTTTTAATATTTTTTAGCATATGATCCTAACCTTAAATTTTGCACTAAAATCAAAACATTTTTCAATTTTAGGAAACTCATGAAACATTTTAGGAATGTTTTAAAATGTCTAAAAGGTCTAAAACCTAAAACCCTGGTCGTGCAAAATCGTCAAAAACCGAAAAACTCAAATTCCTTAATACGGCTCCAATCGTTATGAAATCTTGTACATATAAAAATATGTACATAAAACGACAACAAACCTAAAAATATATAAATTTAAATTATTCTTTGTTAAGCATACTTTTCTAAACACAAACCATTTTAATAAGAGATCGAATCGAATTCGGTATTTCCAGTTTCTAAACTGACTATAATCGAGTTCGTTTCGAGGTTATGATTTCTAAAAATCGTCGTGCTAGTTCCAATAATTAGGAATAGTAATTTGAACAAACTCTACACCGGGATCAAGTGAAGCGATGGCGGAAGCATATTCTCAATGGAGCACGGCTGCGACGATGCCTGTTAAGCACCGGCAATACATTGAAATCAGATTTGTAACATTAAAATAAATTAAATAAAAAATCCATTTCGAAGTTTTATTTTCCTAAAATATTTTTAGAATGTCGTCATTTTACACTTATTAACGAAATCGTTTTCTTTTGGTTTCCAATCCTTTTAGATACATTTAAATTTTTTGAAAATAATTGGATTCCAGTTATTATATAGTAACTTAAATTTATCGAATCTAGTTAGAATATACTGATTGTACTACTTGATACAATTATGTGATTCCAGTCATATCCGGGAAAAAAACAAACAAAGTATTCCAAAATATATAATAGGTTCATATTATTCTAGCTATAAATGTTCTTTTACAAAACACCCCAATATTTTATTTGTCTTGTATTGTACAAAACAAAATCTAACATTTTACTCCAAAGGTATTTAGTATTACTATATTTTTGCAATATAAACTTCGGCGCTCAACTCTTGTTATGTCTGGTGAATGAGTGCGTCTAATTCTTTTTGGAACATGAATATTAACTTTTAAAACTGCGTTTATATCCACATTATTATTTTAATTGATTTTAGTTTTTTAGTAAAAACAGAGCGAAGCGCCAAAACAAATTCTAATACGTTTTTTGTCATGATAATAGGCCTAACTAAAAAGGCACAGTGCACAATATTAATGAAAAATGTAAACAAAACTTGTTTATTAACTATACTTTGTTATTGCAAATTAAAATTTAGTATTATATAAAAAATTAGAATGCATGCCTGCACCAGAATAATCGACATACAAAGTGTCTAAAATACGTATACTTTCAAACTTAGTAGATCTGAAATTTCGTCGGAATTGTCTTTTAAATCTCAAGCAAAGCATATAATAGTTTGAAGTGTTAATAAAATCGACATAGATGACACTTAATTTGTTTTGTTTCCAAAATATCTTTGCAACAAGTTTTTTTTGAAAATTACAAATATGTTGGTACATTATATTTGTGCAGAATCGTAATCTAAAGTATTACGTAGAAACTTATATGTATAGGCAATAGGGTGACAAGTAATATCCATACTGTAAAATCTACAATAAGTTAACTGTTTAAAGTGTTGATATCTACAAAACAAGTTTTGGTGTCGATTGTATGCAGCATAGATTATTGGAGACATTTTTTTAATAAACAGTAGTACTAGATCTTTGAGATATTTACAGTAGATATTAAGCCTGCCACCGCCCGTATAAATTCAGATATTTTGCAGCCGAAACTTTTGAATTTAATTAAAAAGAAAAACTAAAAAAATCACGTTCGCCGCGCTGCTCTGCCGCTTTTAAAACATTCCTCGTTTACTGAATATCGAATATCATGAGGAACAAAAAACAAGGCTCAAAGCCGGGCCAGGACCGCTGCGCCCGCCGCGCCGGGAAAAACACAGTACAATATTAACGCATACTGACGCGCGACACAGACGCGTGCACTCAATGTTCAATTTTCCAAGCGCCTGCCTGCGTGTACATGTACATTGTACATTGCAAATAATATGTATGTCTTTGTATACTATATATGCGCGAATCTATGCTCTGCACACTCAACGGTTAATGGCAACCGTGTTCATTGCTTTTTTTGTTATCCGAGGTTTTTTTATTGCAGTTACATTTTTCGTTTTTAAACATTTTATTCGACGCCATTAAAATGGCATGTATACGCAGTAAATTTTATTTTCTGTTATACAAAACAACAACAACAAAAAACCGGCGCACGCAAAACTCTTTGTACGAAATTGTTCAGAATGTATGTGTGTGCCTGTGCGTCCGTCTGAATGTGTGCGTGAGCCCGACACAGAGAATTGTTTAACTTGCGCGTCCGACTGAATGTATGTGTGGCGCAGGGTCGTGGAGCACTATTATTTTGTTGTTTTCGTCCGGAATTAGCCCGGGATTAAATAAAGCTGTCATTTTGTACTGTGTGTTTTGCGCGCGACTGAGAGACTCAGCGACTGAACCTCGGCGATTTTTTTTGCACAGATATATATATATATATATATATATATATATATTTAAATTTGGATAAATTTACACGGTCCAACGAATTCATTGAGTTATTAATACTGTTTGAAAATTGGTGCCGGTAAACTTTTTTATGTAGATGCATTTACGGATTTGGCCTTAATTGTTGGCGGGGTAACCTGCCAGGAATTCAATTATTTGACTAAAGCAACTCAGTTTGTGGATGGTGATTTCAATAACAAAAAAAATAAAACGGCCTTTAGAATTTTATAAAATTGCAATTATACGTCAAAATCCAAAAAAAATATATTATCATTAAAAATACATTATATATATTTTTCTTTAAATATATTTTTGGAAAAAAAAAATTAAATAAAAATCTAAATAGAAAAATAAATTACTTAAAAAGCGAAAATGTACCCTAAATCTGTAATTTAATAAAAAATAAATAATGTTTACGTAAAAATATATCCACAACTAAGCAAAATTTGCATAAAAAATGGGTCGCATTTGATTACAAATTCGATCCTGCTTTAATTATTAGTATTAATATATTTTAAAATTTGCAGTTGATTTTGGATATAATAAAAACATAATCCAACCCATAGTCAAGCTATAGTTTAATTTTATAAATGAAAACAGGTTTGTAATAACTCGATAGATTTTTCGACAAATTTTTAGCCCACTTCTGATCCAGCTCAAAATTGGTAAATAAATTTGTTTGCATAAATTTATATTTTAAAGATTTTGTTTTAAATAAATATTTTTTAATCTCTTTTGTTAATAAAGCATTCAGATTAAATTTACTACTTTTTAGACCCAATAATCCCAATCAAAAGATCCCAATAATCATACATCCCTCCATCGATACTAAATACTAAGTGCTAATTCAGAGATTCAGAGACACCATGAAAACTTTAAATCAAATGCATTAAATTAAACAATTAGGCACATTTTTTTACTTCATAAAATATAAAATATACCTTAAACTTATTTTTAACAGCCAAGTTTTTGAAAGGAAGCACGTTAATGTACGAGAACGAGAAGCTAAAGACGACATTTTTAAATCCACAAATCCAAACAAAAAAAAAAGAAGTTATCTTCATGTCTTTCGGTACACGTGTTTCAAAAAATGCATTTACTTTTACAACGTATTCACGTTGCGTCGACATTTTTCACGTACGCAGACACATTTCCACTTCAGAGAGTCGAGTGCGACTAGGAGGAGGTGGGCACCCTACAAATGAGGAATGTGTGGTACCTACACATCCTACACACACACACACACACACTTACACATAAACATCAAGCATTCACGCATATATTTATCCGCTGTGCTCCACAATGAATTTAACTTTTACATAGGCCTCCCTTTGCACACTCCCCCTCTAGCATTCTTATTCTGTGTTTTACCGGTTCTTTCTAATCAATGCTGCGTGTATTATATGTAAGCTTCTGATGCTGCTGAGTGCGGATGATGTTAGCAACACTGTTTTACATTCAGGCGCTGCTCCCGACGCCACCAACGATAGATGCCATCATTGTGCGCGCGATCCCCGTCCGCATCTCATCTCTCTCGTCTCAGCGTGCTCTCAAGAAGTATTCAAAACTTTTCAACATACACAGACGCATACACACACACGCGGAGTGTGTCTACGTCAATGTGTTGGCATGAGGGTGTGTGTGTGTGTGTGAGTGTTGAGCAGCGCAGCGTGTATATGTTTTCTTTGTGTTGATGTGTGTATGTCAATGTGTGTGTGTGTGTGTATGTGGGTACTCAAGGTTCGCTATTATAGCGATGATGTAGGGTGCTATTTCTAAAACGGAGATAAACAGAGGGGTAATAAATATAATATGTATGTGATATACACACGCACACGTCGACGGTGTTGGCAATAAGCGAGGAGGAGTGGAGCTTTTTCAAAAGAAAAGTAATTTAGTGAGCAAAGCTTAGAGGAGTTAGGACTTGTGTGTATGTGTATGTGTATGTGTATGTGTGTGGGTTTGTATGTATGATGTGTAAGCCTAAAGTCAAGACGTTGGAGCGTTTGCCAACATTTTAGAGGGAATTCATCTCAGACCTCCTTATTGCCGCGTGGCTCCGCACCGTCGCTTGTGCTGAAGTGTGTAACATTTAACTTTTGCGTTGTGCTTGTGTTCGAATTAGTTCCTTGTGTATGTGCATAATGTATATATATGTGTGCTGTATATATGTATGATGTATGTAGGCGGGAGTATGTATATACATATTCCTGAGTACCAGTCAGATGTGATTTATCATCGAGTGTGAAAGAGTATGATTGAAACTGACAATATGTGCTGTAATTGCGTTATGTCGAGGGAAATTGAACAAATAATGAAGAACTTATGTTGTATACTCGTAATACATTTAAAAATGTCTTTTCATTTAATAAGAATAAATTAAATATAAATTGGGTTACATACGACTTTTGAGGTTACTTTAGAATCTGAATGTCAGCGATATGGTGTGCATTATCTATTTTTCAAAGATTTTCCTAAAATCTATAAAAAATCTTTTAAAAATTTGATAAATTGTTTATTGCTGTCCCAATAAATTGGAATCGATAAAGTAAATATTCTATGCACCTTGAGTGTAAGAAATTTTATTTAAAATGTATCCCTAAGCGTTCTATTTCCTAAAAGACTTTTACGATATGATTAGCTTTATAAAACAATATTGTCACATAATAAAAGAATAATCTTTTAAATTAAAAGGCAAAGCAATGCATATGAAATCTTTTAATTTAAAAGCTTATTCATATATTTAAATTCTAATTAAAGTAAATATATTCTCGATAACAGCCATGATCACTAAAACCGACGTGTCACGTCGCCCAAGATCCAGATCGAAACTTAAGGATGTCGAATTTAGTATAAATCAAATTAACGAGTCAGAAAATCGAAACTGATAAGCCAAGGATATTTCTCTATAGATACTATTGGTATTCCAAGAAACACTTTGAACGTTTATTTATATGACCAAAATTTTCCCAATACATATACAACGATATTATATTGTAGCCAAATCGACTAATGTTGCATGATTTTGTGTGTACGTGCGGGGGTATACGCATAAAAATTACATAAATCTGATAAATTCTTTTAGTGTGCATAAATATACATATACAACAAAGACCATACATCAATGTCAATTTTATTATTCGAGAATTGCTTCGAGAGAGTTTGTATTCGATATTTTTGTAAGAGTTATCTGTAGAAAAAATTGTAATCTAAATTACGAGTATTTTTACAAAAACTAATCAGCTTGTAAACTGCGATTCCAAGGGTTACTTTTATACACTGAATTTTAATAATGAAAAAATAACCAAAATTTAAGTAGCTAATAAACCGAAATTTATATCAAAAATATACTAAGAAATAAATAGCAAACATTATTTATGATAAGTGCATTATATTAAATAATATATTTTTAAATTTGAGCATTTTTATTATGCTAAGTATTTAAAGCATTTTGAATTTATAGCCAAGAAATACATATTTTGCTTCGGTGTGGTGAATTAATCTCAATATAGACTTAATCTCACAGCGATTATGCATTATCGTCACCGTGCATTTTGTTGTTATTATTTCGTTGTTTTAGAATGAGTCTTGACATCAGGAAATTGAGACTTATTCTCACGAAAAATCCTGAAAATAATGCACAGGCCAACTGTGACTTATTCTCAAGAAACTTACAGCCAGGAAAAATCGTGAGAGTAATGTAAGGACTGACTATGGCTTATTCTCACGAGACTTAACGCCACAAAAAATCCTGACAATAAGTCACAGTCCGCCTGTGCATTACTCTTACGATTTCTACTAGCGTTAAGTCTCGTGAGAATAAGTCACACTCGGCATGTACATTATCGTCAAAAATTTTTTCCTAAACGATAATGTACAGGCCGACTGCGACTTATTCATAACAGACTCAACGCTACTAAAAATCGTGAGAGTAATGCGCAGGTGAACTGTGACTTATTGTCAGTTTTTTTCGTGGCGTTAAGTCTGTTGAGACTAAGTCACATCACGATTTTTCGAATCACTTTACAACGTAGGACTTTATAAAGTGATCTTTACAACGTGGACTTTAGAACGTAGACTTTATAACGTGGACTTTATACAACGTGGACTTTATTACGTTGACTTTACAACGCTGACTTTACAAAGTGGACTTTACAACGTGGATTGTAGAACGTCATTTTGACAATGGACATTTTGCCAAAACTAAAATTACCCATTCGGTCAATTACCAAATGCAAATTTGTAAATGGATGCGTTTTTTTGTAATCACTTGAGAATAGGTCACAAGCTAGTGGTCAATTATCGCTACGATTTTTATCGTAAAGTTAAGTCTTTTGAGAATAATACTCAGAGCCTTTTGCTTCAGTTTTTTTGTTTTTATGACTGATATTAAAGCAACCCATGTAATTAAGTTTAAAATTGATCATATATTTATTTCAATTACTTAACACCAAATGATCGCAAATAATCATGAGCTTAAATATGTTATCCCGAAAGTTTATTAATTATTACTAGATCGACAGATCGCTGCATTAAATAAAATATGTTTATTTAAATGATACAAGATTTTCACATATAAGATTAAGAAATTTATTAAAAAACTTGTATATAGATCAAGAGAAAATTCTTAATTATATCACAAAGTACCGATTACATTATATTTACTTTTTACTCTTTATTTCACTCGGCCACCACTTGCAGATAACTTCAACTTTATTCGTATGCATTTGTATGCATGCAGGCATTTACATATATAGTATATACAAGTACATACACAATTACACATATACATATCGTATACAAGTATACCCGTAAACATATAGCAAAAGCATACGTGTTCAACTTTGCGTTTTCAAATAAATTAGT
This sequence comes from Bolitophila cinerea, assembly GCA_010015015.2. NCBI lineage: Eukaryota > Metazoa > Arthropoda > Insecta > Diptera > Mycetophilidae > Bolitophila > Bolitophila cinerea. The sequence continues at coordinate 1,669 of JAAAKO020059557.1, read as the reverse complement.
CTATAAAAGCAATTAAATTCACAAAACTATTACGGTTTTGGCCAATATTAATGTCAACCGCATTTAGATATCACATTCTATAGAAGTGATATTTCTACATATATGCATACAATCGTATACGTATGCAAACGCATACACATGCATTGTGTATTAGAATGCACACATACACATACATAACTATCAAATGTATGTTTCGGAAAAGTTACGCGTCGCGTGTGTGTGTGTGTGTGTGTGTGTGTGTGTGTGCCTGTGTATTTGTGTGAGCGTTCGCACAGACAAATTATTTCGAGAGCAAGTTATGCGGCCGCAGATGCCCGGAGTTTGGACAACTACTACTGTTTTATGGAGTGGATATTGTGTGCCCGAGCATTTATATACGTACTAAATTTGCGTACAACGGAGTCGCATTGTTTTGGCGGTGTGCGCTGCGCGTGTGTGTTTTATGTTTTGGTACCAATGTCGAAAAGTTCAATGCCATCGTAAAACAAAACAAAATTAAAACGTCCGTTGTGTCACTTTACTATATACCGGCATACACTTCTCAATGCCGCACCGGCTGCACAATGTTGCAGCCGTGGGAAAACCAGTTTTGTAAGCACAATAATCAAGGACTAAATATTTTATTGGACAAAAATGAAATTGAGTACAAATCAGGGTGATAAAATTAACTTCTAAAATATAATTATTTTAATAAAAAATAATATTATATTTGATATGCATTAAAAAAGGATTTTTTTTTGTAAAAAAAATTCCTGACAATTTTGAATAGACATATTACTGTTTGTTGTTTTTTTACTGAAAAACACGAGCATTTATAAAATACTCAAAACATTTCTTTATTGAAATTTAAATTTATTATTAATAAAAAAAGGTGCAGTGTAGTTAGCGCAAAAGGATTTTCCGCGAAGCAGCATTTAGACCGATTGAGACATATTGCGATGGCTTTTAATTTTGAAATTTGTTGTTTTGATAGAAATGCGCAAAGCGCAAAGGATCAAAAAATGCGCAAAGCGCTTGCGTGTGCTAAAAGCTTTTATAGATAATAAAATATTTTTTTAATTTCAGTTTCGCGCTAAATCCCATTGCGCATTTTCGTATCGCGCTAGCTATACGGACCCAATAAAAAAAATCTTTAGGGAAATTTAAAATTGTACCAGATTGTACCTTTAATCAGAATATTGAAATGGAAATGGTATTTTTTATAAAACATGCAGTATCAAAATCTACTAAGAAGTATGTAAAAACACAAAAAATTAAAACGCCAAACTGAATATTATATATAAAAAAATAATTTTTAATTGCATTATTGAGATTTGCTGACTTTAATTGATAATTTTCCATTGTGTGCTGCGCCGGACGAAACATACGTAACTATACAACTAATGTCTGGCCTGATGCAACAAATTATTTCCGTATTTTCAGACGGACATTCAACGTCATCCACACAATATGCTAATTTTATTTGCACCTTTTGTAAACTCACACAACATATATCGAAGTTTTGATGGCGAGAGGCGATGGCAAAAACAAATACATATTAGGCAAAAAAAAACATATTAGGTCTTAGGTGTATGTATAAATATTTGCGAGGAGCGTTTTTGTAAAGCTATATGCTATTTATTTTATGCATATAACACTATCGTTTTGTAATCAATTTCGTTAGCCATCT
>JAAAKO020059546.1:0-10378 GCA_010015015.2 Bolitophila cinerea | reverse complement strand
TACTCCACAGCAAAGGGGGAAGTACTCCCCCCTGAGGAGTGCCTCTTTTTGCCAAGACCCTAACGGTTTCACCTCCTTTATCAGAGTGGACGATTCTATGTTTTAGCATAGAATCAATCCATCTAGTGACTGTTGGACTAACGCGATGTGCGACGCAAGCCTTCTGGACTACACCAAAGGAAACGTTGTTAAACGCTCCTTCGATATCTAGGAAAGTTCCGAGAGCCATTTCCCTGTCGTCCAGGGCTTTTTCCGTCCTCGCTACTAGCTTATGCAGAGCAGATTCAACTGATCTACCAGTCTGGTAGGCATGCTGATTGCAATGCAGGGATAATCATTTAAGACCTAGTCTCTAATATTTGAGAGACTTAATGAAGAACGATGTCATACTGATTGGTCTAAATGACTTGGTGGGTACATAGTTACACTGCCCTGGTTTGGGGATGAACGCTACGCGAACATTCCTCCAGGTGTCTGGTATATAACCGAAAGCCAAGCATCCTATAAATGTCGATAGGAGAGGTGTTTAGATAAACCCTATGCAGTTTTGGAGAACTGCGGGGAAAATCTCATCAAATCCAGGGGATTTGTACGGTGCAAACGTATTGATCGCCATTTCGATTTTGTCTTCACTTATAATGGAAGACAACACTTTCCAGTCTACTAGAGAGCCACTGACAACGAAGGGGCTCTCCGCTACCATAGTCTCTTCCAGTGACTCACATTCCGGGAAGTGTGACTTCAGTACGCAAGATGCTACTTTTTTTTGGAAGTTATATACGAACTATCCGGGAGCCTCAAGATACATTTTTAACTGCCGCGTCCTTAGAGAGGGTTCTATGGAGCCTCAAGGATATTTGGACACCATCGATTTCTTCACAAAATTTCACCCAAAAGGCGCGTTTTCCTGTCCTTAGTGCTCCTTTATAGCTCCTTTAGTGGAGGAAAAGTGATTCCAGTCATCCTGCGAGCACTATTAAAGGTCTTACTGACACCATGGACAAAGAATCCTTGTCTTGATTACTCTGAGAGGGCAGGAGGATTCAAAACACTTACGAAGATCTTCAGTGAGAAGCTAAACAGCTGTCTCAAGACCAACGGTTGAGTCTGTGTTGAAATTAAATTCAACTGCTCTATCAGAGATGAGATTCTTAAACTTGACCCAATTCGTATTTCTACGATACCGGATTCTCATCGGAGGGGTCGGATCAGTACAGAACTCAAAATAAATGCTTCTGTGGTCCGATGAGGTGACGGCAATAGAAACCTTTCACAGTTTTTAATCAAGTTCTTCGATCCCAGAGAGCACAGAGTAAGGTCGAGCACTCCCCGTCTTCTGGATGTGTCGGATGTAGGATCGTCACCGTTATTGACAATCTCCACACCCGTCTCCGCCAAAAAAACTAAGAGCTTCGCCCCTAGGGTTGGTATTCGAACTGCCCCATACAAGATGGTGCGAGTTAGAGTCCATCCCAATCACCACCGGAACGTTGTTCGTTGTGCAAAACGTTAACAACTTTCTCCTCGTGCCATGCAAGAGAAACCCTACTCAATGGTTGCCATATCTCTGTCGCAATACTGTGACAATTTCATGTCATCCAGGTCGTTGGTTGCATAAATACAGGACCTAGTTCTGAGCGACTCGGTCGAGTAAAAAACTTGACCTAAGCGATTCATTAGACCCTGGATTTACTGTTTGTTCATCCAAGGTTCTTTGATTAGTGTTAATTGGTCATGTTACATGCATATGGATGAACTATGAATAAAAAAAATGAAAATGAATAAAAAAAAAATTTAAACAATACTTTGCAGAATATAATTAAATGTTACAAAAATGCCGTAGTGAAGCCTTTTTCCTATTATCTATATAAGTAAAGGTAAAAATCTTAAAGAGAGATTTCGCGGATGAAAAATGCGTAATTCATAGACAATTGGTCTGGCACAAGATTAAGAGTTTTTCGTGATGCAGAGAATTTAATTTTCAGATATTGTGGTTGTTTCGTTAAGATTATGGTGTACAATGCAAGACCATTTCTATAGTCATAATACTTCATCAGCAAATAATTAACAATTAGATTAGTGTGCAGAGAGATATGGTCGTATCTTCTCTCAATTTAAACACAAATCTAAGGCAAGAAATCAAAGCCACTGTAAGCTTACATTTTGATTGATATGTCATGGAAGTCATTACGACGTCACCATAAGTAAAGAGAGGTATCAATAATGTCTTAACAAGTCGCAAACATTAATTTCGGGGAATAATGCCAGAGAGCTTCAAGAGATGTCTCAAACCTCCATAATTTTTAACGCAAATTGAGTTTACGTGATTAGACCAACTGTATGTTCTATTGAACAAAACACCTAGGTTTTTAATTCTATTTGCAGGAAGCACAGGGGTATCACCCAACATAATAACAGGCCATAGCGAGTGATCAAAAACAGTTTTAGATATAAGCATAACTTGTGTTTTATGAGGGTTAAATCTCAAACTAGTGTCCTCGGACCACCCTTTTGTTCAATGTTTACAGTGAAATAATATCCGGACCATTATTAGGAGAACCACTAAATCTTAACTGAAAATCATCAGCAAACATGCTGCAATAACCATGAATACAAGGATTAGGGATTAATAAACCACGAACAAAGTAGTGGACGAACAAGTTTTGCACCTTTGGGAACTCCACAGTAAAGATCAGCAATATAAAGCGTGTTTTAGAGGTATAAAACTTTAAATTGGCATCACTGTTTAAACTGGCAGCCATTTTGTTAGCTGTCAAGTGATTTGTGTTAAGTTTGGTTTGGCATTTCAACATGAATAGACTAACGCCTGAACAGCGCTTCATTTTGAAAATATAGGTTCTGTTCGAAATACGTATCGCGCACTACGTCCATTTTACTGTCAATATAATCGTCAATCAGAGCAATTAATTCGAATATCTGTGGACCGTTTTCGCACCACGTTTACTCTAAATGATAATACGCATCCACAGCGACATCCTAAAGTGCGTACAAAAGAAGCCATTTCTGCTGTAGAGCGTAGCGTAGAGCAAGACCCGAATCAGTCTTTCCGCCATCGTGCACAAGAATTGGATATGTGTCCATTCACTTAAAAAATCCAGCTTGTGCTAGAATTGAAGACACACGATCACCGAAAGCAAGATTGACGTTGATTCCGATTTTCATAAGAGAATTTTGGTTTAATAACTACGTCAATAAACAAAACTGCCGCATTTGGAGTGAAGATAATCCTCAAGTGTATGTTGAGACAACGTTACATCCAGAAAAACTGACTGTTTGGTGGCTTTATGGGCTAGTGAAATCACTAGAATGTTACAGTCAATGGTGACTGCTATTCGCTATAGAGCCATGATTACTTCCTTTTTCGTTCCTCAATTGATCGACCATGATGTGTATGAGCTGTTGTTTCAATTAACGGGGAACATGTCACACAGCTCATGATTTACTGAAGGAAACGTTTAGTAACCTCATAATTTCACATTCCGGACCCGTGTATTGGCCTGCAATATCGTGCAATTTAACGCAGCTAGACTATTTTCTGTGGGGATATGTGAAGTATACCGATAAGCACAAAACGATTGATGATGATGATGATTGGAGGGGGGAACCATCTCAAAGAGACAGGTTCAGCACGTAGGCCACTGAGTGGGCCCATTGTGCTTTAACCCGTATTTTAGAGTCGGTCGTTCTCCGGGAACCTAACCCCTACCCGATCTCTTGACGAACTCCGCAATCTTACTAAGAGGAAGAAGGCGGAGCGAGTCAAGGGGGATCTTGTAGGAGTGAAACACCTTCGTTACCGTGGATTCATCCAGGTGCTTGCGCTCAGGGAAGTGTGCATCCAGTAAGCAAACTGCTACTTCTATTTTATAAGTATTGTGTAATAGCCATCCGGGAGCCTTAAGGATACATTTTGAACGAAAGGGTCCGATGAAGCCGCGAGGATGGTTGAAGACCCTCGTTTTTTTCACTGAAATCCACCTAAGAGGTGCGTTTTGCCGTCCTTAAAGCTCCCTTATAGGTTCTCTGAGTAGTGGTGTGATTCTGCAAGCCAGTCTTTCGAGCCTTGTTAAAATACTTTCTGACCAGTTTCTGAAGATTATTTGACCACCATGGACAAGGGTTCCTTGTCTTGATAACTCGGAGAGGGCAGGAGGATTCAAAGGACTTACGAAGGTCTTCTGTGAGAAGCTTTACAGCCGTTCTTAAGGCCATCGATTGAGTCCGTGTTGAATTTCCATTATACTGCTCTATCAGAGATGAAGTTTTTGAACTTGACCCAATTCGTATTTCTACGATTCCGATTTTTTATCGGAAAGATCGGGTCAGTACAGAACTCGAAATAAATGCTTTTGTGGTCAGACGAACTGTTATCATTTAGACACTTTCAAAGAGCACATAGTAAGGTCGAGCACTTCCTGCCTCCTGGTTGTGACGAACGTTGGTTCACCGCCATTACTGGCGATTTTCATGTCTGTCCCCGCCAGAAAACTGAGCAGTGCTTCACCCCTGGGGTTGGTGTTGGATCTGATTAACCAGACCTACACTGGGAGGTGAGTCGAAGGGCATGTACACCGAAGAAAAGATTACTCTTCTCTTAGTGCCATGCAGGAGAAACCTAACGCCAATGGTCACCATGTTTATGTCACAGAACGGTGTCATCTTCATGGCGTCAATGTCGTTGGCGGCGTAGATACAGGTTCTAGGTCTGAGGGACTCGGTCGAGTAAAATACCTGACCTAGTCGATTCCTTAAACCCTAAACTCCGTTTTTGGTTATCCAAAGTTCTTAAATAAGACATAAATTTGTGTTCCCCATATCTAGCAAGCGACTTAGTTCCGCAGTCGCTGCTTTACTGTGTTGCAAGTTGATTTGAATAATCATAATCATGAAAGCCATTGGACTAACGTGATTATAGGATTACAAAAATTTAGGTCCTCTATTCAGGTTGAGTTTATTAAGTCAAATTATTCAATCTTTATTCAGGTTGAGCTAACTCGGGTAGTTTGGCTTAATAAAGAACCTGATAAAAAAACGATTCCTTAAAAAAATGATTATTGTACCAAAAAAAAATTGTTATGCCGGATGTCCACCTAGTGGCCAATGGGTCATCAAAGGGGTCATGGCCAGAAATTGCCATATATGGCTTAAAATGTTAATGTCAATTGGTCCACCCGTAAAATAAGTGGCCACATGTTGGCTCTTCATTCTTAAATGGCCACCTCGTAAACATTAAAAAAGATTTTTAGATTTTTTTTGTAAAATTTTGATAAAACAATATTTTTTTTATAAACAGAAATTTGAAAAACATAATGTAAAATACATAATTTTGAAAAATATTATTTTTAGTCTAATACTATCGTGACCGTCCCTACCCTAAAATATTTCCTTGATCCGCCTATATAATATACTAATCATGTTTTGGGATGAATTGATAGTTGATACAAATAATATTGAGATAATTGACTTTTAAGTATCTTACAACCTAAATATCAATTATCTCGATAATATAATTGAATCCGAGCTAAAGTGAACAAAATATTGATATTTAGTAATTATCTCGATAATATCTCTAATAAAAAGAGTTGTTTCCTATCTGCGCGAGTGTCGAAATATTTATCGAAATTTTGGGCGTTGCCTTTAATAAATATGAATATTCGAGCTACATTCGAGTTTATATTTATTTATCTATAATCTATGTTTCCTAGCTATTGATACTACTTATTATTTATTTCTCGAATTATTCTCGATAATAATTAATTCCGAGCTAGATTCGAACTAAATTTTGATTTCTCGTATTTATCTCGATAATAACTAAAATATTAATAATTCCGCAAGGAAAACAATTTTTTTTATTTCAAAGCTGAGATAGTGTCCTTGTTTCCGGATTTTGTAAGAAAAAGAAGAACATTTATATTTTTTATTGATTACCAAAAATATTTCTACGATTTAAACATAAACTTCCATAACCCGAAGAAAGACCACTTTCAGAAATTCGAGATTGTTATTACATTATAAATACCAAATCCAGCTCTGCGCATAATTAGAAATTTCAAGTTTACAAACATTCATGTACATAAACAAGTTATTCTTTTATTATATTACAACGTGTATAAAATGGTCACCTCATCACAGCTAACATATGCTCGCGTTATACTCGTACAGAGTGGCCCATATTGTGTGGAGTATTAATAAATAATATTTCTGCTGGATGTATCTCAGTAATTTGATGATGTAGCATATAGGCGCTCTCCATGACTGTTTTTGAAACTGTTTTCGAAAAAGGGGTTTGTAAAGTGTCAATGTGTAATTTTGAGATATTTGTACATATTAATGATTGATGATTGATGCTAACGTAAACACGCATACACAATAAAATAAGATTAATAGTTTTGACAGCCGCTGATTTCGACTCATTCCTTTAAGGAGACCTATAATAATTGTTGTTCCATTTGTTTTCTATATCAAAATGTTTAGAGGTGCCATTTGCAGATGAGGGGGCAGAGGAATGGGGCTGTTGGAGTTCAAATATTGTGATGCAATAGTATAATAAATAAAAAATAAATATATATATCTTCTGCTTTTTTCGTTTTTTATTAAAATTTAAAATAATTTACCATATTTTTTGTTAGCCGCCCCAAGATATTTTGAATTAGCGCCACTTATCCTGTTTGATCCTGATCTGTCAAATTAATTGATTCTCGATCATGCACATTTTTTTGGAAAATTCAAACAATCGATTGTGCCACCCTGTATTAACATATATAACATACATATTTTATGTATATATATAATTCAATCTGTATATATATATATATATATTATATAGATTATACCTTATATACCTCGTATACTGTACACATATTTGGAATGTTGTTCAAATTCCAATAATCATGGATGAGTTGAGGCAAATGATATATATATTTTTTAATACAATATCTAAAAGAGTTTTTGATTGATTTTTGATAGATAATAATTTCGAAATTTTGATTTTAATAATTTAATTATTTTATTAATTTTGGGCAACCATTTTGTACCGTTAACCTCGATGTTAACCAAGAGTGGACATTCATACAGTGTGCGTGTGAATTTCACATAATATATTCCTAATCGCACCAGAAGAGAGGCTCACGCACGTAACAGTTTTTATATACTAAAGCATACATGATTAGATATAAAATAGTAGTATATACATTATTTGGAAGTCAGTGTAAAGTAAGAACAGAGAATCTGTCTCAGAAAGAATTCAGCAGTCGAGAGAACAGCTTTACTCTGTAGAATTCTATTGTTTATTTTATTTCGTCATTCGATAGCAAAACTAATAGTAATATATTATAAATTCTACCGGCATGAATTGAATGACTAAGTGAATGTGAATGTGTGTGTGTATAGTGAATCTCTAGAACAATTCCACTTAGGTGTATATTTGTATGCATTGACAAAGTGCATATATAAATATAGATATTGTAAATTGTACACATTGAATAATAAGTTAAACAAATAATACTCTCGTAACGCACAATGGACGAACATGCCACATATCTGGCAGCTTGGATCGGTGGATCGATTGGAGTTATCTTTGCGGTGCTTTTATTGTTGTGGCTAATCAGGTGGGTTTTATATATTACAAGTACATGATGGTTTTAACACAATCGATTAAAATTTAGTCAACTCATGGTTTATTAACAACATTTACTTGATATCTATAAATTTTGGGAATTTATAGTTAACTATATGCTCCAGCAGCTGACAACTCGAAAATTCTGAGTTTTTGAAAATACGAGCTACTATCGAGAAATCCATAGAGATAAAACTCCAATTTTGAACGTTTAGTTTCTCAAAAACTTTTTGAGTTTAAATTTCTCGAAAAACGTATGGAAATACTATTGAATTTAGTTCTTTTTGAGATCTAATAATTTAGATCTTTTTGAGATCTAATAGAATTCGTAAACAGTTCTATATTAACTAAAATATGGGTGACAAAATATATTCTATTCAAATTGTTTTCGAGTAGAAGTAACTTTAAATGTTTCCATCTCCCAAAGAGGTTCTCAATTGTTTCGTTTAATTTTTTCTGTGTTTTATTAATGTCTTTTAAAAGAATTCGAAAACAGTTCGATAATAACTAAATATATTACATTATATATTGTATTTTTAATTTTCAATTCGATTCAATTTTCAATTCGAATTGTTCCGAGTCTTTTAATTTTTCAATGTTTCTATCTCCCAAAGATGTTTTTTGAAGTTTCGTTTAGTTTTTTTGTGTGTTTTAGTAATATGTCTTCTAATATAATTCGAAACCAGTTCTATATTAACTAAAATATGCGTGCCAAAATATATTCTATTTGAATTGTTTTCGAGTAATTTCAATTTTCAATGTTTCCATATTTCGAAGAGGTTCTCTGAAGTTTCGTTTAGTTTTTTTATATATTTTTTTAATATGTCTTCTAATAGAATTCGAAAACAGTTCGATATTAACTAAAATATGGGTGACACAATATATTCTATTCGAATTCTTTTCGAGTAATTATATTTTTTTATTTTTCCTCCCGAAGATGTTCTCTAAAGTTTCGTTTAGGTTTTTTGTGTATGTTTTTAATGTCTTCTAATAGAATTCGAAAACAGTTCTAAATTATTTAAAATATGTGTATCAAAATATATTCTATTCGAATTGTTTTCAAGAAATTGAAATTTTCAATGTTTCCATATTTTGAAGAGGTTCCCTGAAGTTTGGTTAAGTTTTTTTTTATTTTTTTAATATGTTTTCTAATAGAATTCGAAAACAGTTCTATATTACCTAAAATAAGCCCAAGTAACAATAAAAAATTGATTTAGCTTTTTAAGTAACAATCGACACATTATATTGGTCATAATGACCAGTACTGATGACTAAGTGATCCAAATAGCTATTTGTCTACCTTTGCTGGTCTATTTAACTGATGTGTATGTGGCTATGTAGTAATGCGTTTATAGCTACTATGATATTTACGTAACTTCTTTGCTGTAATAACCATTTATCTGTGCGTAGAAGGCTATTTAGTCATGGGTTTATAGCTATTATGCTTAATACAAGAATTTGTAGCTGTATCGACCATTTATCTGTGCGTATGTGGCTATTTAGTTATTGGTTTATAGCTATTATGCTTTTTACATATCATGTTTGCAGAAATGACCATTTATATGTTCGTAGGTGGCTATTTAGTCATGGGTTTATAGCTATATTATCCTTTTTAAATGTCGTTTTTGCAGTAATGACCATTTATCTGTGCGTAGGTGGCTATTTAGTCATTGGTTTATAGCTATTATGCTTCCTACATAACTTGTTTGCAGTAATGACCATTAATTTATGCGTAGGTGGCTATTTAGTCATGGGTTTGTAGCTATTAGGCTTATTACATCAATTTTTAGCTGGAATGACCATTTATCTGTGCGTAGGTGGCTTTTTAGCCATTGGTTAATAGATATTATGCCTTTTCCATGACGTTTTTGCTGTAATGACCATTTATTTGTGTGTATAGGTGGCTATTTAGTCATGCGTTTAGGGCTATTATGTTTTTTACATAACTTCTTTGCTGTAATGACTATTCATCTTTTATCATCATCTATTATGCTTTTAACATGACGTTTTTGCTAAAATGACCATTCATCTGTGCGTAGGTGGCTATTTAGTCATTAGTTTATAGCTATTATGATTTTTAAATACCTTCTTTGTAGTAATTACCATTTATTTATGTGTAGGTGGTTATTTAGTCATGGGTTTATAGCTATTATGCTTATTAAATGATTTTTTAGCTGTATTGACCATTGACTGTGCGTAGGTGGCTATTTAGTCATGGTTTTATAGCTATTATGCTTATAACATGAATTTTTAGCTGTAATGACCATTTATCTGTGCGTTGGTGGCTATTTCGTTAAAAGTTGCTTTCGACATGTCATGGGTTTTTAGCTATTATGCTTATTACGTGAATTTTTTTGCAGTAATGTCTATTTATCTGTGCGTAGGTGGCTATTTAGTCATGGTTTTATAGCTATTATGCTTCTAACCTGAATTTTTAGCTGTAAAGACCATTTATCTGTGCGTTGGTGGCTATTTCGTTAAAAGTGGCTTTTGACATGATAAGTTTGATGTAATGACCATTTATCTGTGCGTAGGTGGCTATTTAGTCATGGGTTTATATAGCTATTATGCTTTCTACATAACTTGTTTGCAGAAATGACCATTTATTTGTGCGTAGGTGGCTATTTAGTCAAAATTTAAAACTATTATATGCTTTTGACATGACTTTTTAGCAGTAAATGACATTTCTCTGTGCGTAGGTGGCTGATTAGTCAAACGTTTAAAACTATTATATGCTTTTGG
>JAAAKO020059535.1:0-10379 GCA_010015015.2 Bolitophila cinerea | reverse complement strand
TTTTGTGACATTTGTTTTTTTTTTGACAAAAAAAATTGTGGGACCAAATTAATTTTTTTGGTACACTTTTTCGTTGCTAGCCAAAAGAACTAGTTTTAAAAAAAATTGATGTAGTTCTATAATACATATTATTTGTTTATAACTAAAGTAGAAAATCTATTATTGAAATATCATTTCTCTATTTTCTAATCCCTAGCGGTATCTTTCTTTTTAAGATTTACGAATCATATAAGCAAACAAATTAACAATATTCTTCTTTTGATATGTGAAGTTTATCAAAAGGGTATATACATTTAAGGGGCTGCATGATGGGATGATATAGCCAACTATTTTAATCGTCCATGAAGATCGTCAGCAATATGAAATACATTCTTTATATTCTATCGAGCTATTTTGTTTTTAATATTTCAAGAAAATCATTTTTATGAGCTCTAAAAGAACAGATCATTTAGATTATATTTTAGCTTGAAAATGACATAAATAAAAAAATTGTAAATTAAAAATTTGTCTTTACAGACTATTTTACTTTACAAAAAAAAAAACAATTTGATTTAACTTTTATCTTTTTTTAAAACAGTTTTTTGGTAACTTATATAATATATAAGAAAACCACAAGCAAAAAACTATGAAAATCACTGAGTTTTAAATTAAAATCTAATAACTAGGAATATCATAAATTTTTCATTTATACATTACTGGTTCTTCAATTAAAAAACTTTTTTTTTAATAAAATAAATTATTCATAAATTAAATGACTGATTCGTTATTAATAAAATTACTAATTTGTCTGCAATTAAATCAAAGATTTATTTTTTTACAAAGAACTGATTTAGTACTATAAAAATCACTGAGTTTGTATTCAAAAAATAGATGATTTTGGAATGCGGCAATAACCGATATTTTATTATGAATATCACTGATGTTGTATTATAATGATTTTGTACTAATCAAAACTGATTTTGTACTTAGAAATTCAATTATTTTGTACGTAGAAATCACTTATGTTTTACTTAGAAAATGATTTTGTACTTAGAGAAACCAAGACTATGTTTTAAGAACTGAAGTTTCACTAAATTAAACAGCTATTCAAATTCTTAATATTTGCATTTTAGATCTTCCAGAATATCTTTAAACACGATTCACGCTTATAAGACCTTGATACTTAAATCCTGAAATGCCTAAATTGTATAATGTCAGCACTTTCAGAAATTTTATTATTTTAAGAACATGATTTTTATTTTCGGAAATAGTGTTTTAAAAAGTCTAAAACGAAAAATATTCTTTATGTGAATATAGCTAAATGATTTCAAAATTCGGTGCTATTTTTAATAATTTATAAGATCCAGCGGCTAAAGCCACCATAGTCTATTGTCCCCAGAAACAATATAAATTAAAAACATTACCTGAAAACTACTAAAAACAACAATATTTTATTTTATATACTAATTTAAGGCTAACAAAAAAATGTAGCCGAAAAAATCAAAATTGTCTCAAAAATAATGTTGTACCCATATAAAAGTCACTAAAAAATACACCTATGCCATAAAATGAACCCAATTATAAAATAAAAAACAGAAAACTGACACTGAGGAGCTTTTCTATAGATTCTTTGGTTAATTACACACTTTTGCAGTAGTCACAGAACGTCTTACCAATCCTATTATAATAAGTGTGTATCATAGATTTTTTTCACCGTCTTTGTATGTTTGGGACTGATTATAACTAGTACAAAACAAGTAAAAAAATCTAGGTTGGGAACGAAATTCTGTATTTCAAAATTCCGTTTTACAATATTCAGCTTTTTTAAATTCTGGTTTCCAAGTTTTGGATTCCAAATTTTGGATTTCAAAAATATGTTTACAGAAACAATATTTTTTTGAATTCCAGAATTTTGAAAATTAAGAATTTTGGAAAAAAGGAGAATTTTGAAAAACATGATTTAAAAATAAATAAGTTTGTACCTTTTTCCACAATTAAAATTGTTAAATACGTAATTTAGTAACGATCGCAATACTTTCGTGATGATATGTTTGTCCGTCAAAATATTTTCTGAATCCGCCTATGAATCCTCCACTCCACCCTCCTTGGATGTGCCAAAAAAATTCTGCCAAATACATTGAAAAAAACCGACAAAGTCATGAAACCTCTAATTTAAAAGGTTACAGAGCTCCACAGAGAAGGCCAACGGCCAAGATGAACACTATGGTTGTATACAAAGAAAAATGATGTATTCTTTATTTATCATTTAGTAGTAACGAACTCTTAACACTTAAATACGAGCTCTTCGCCTCTTCCATACTTCGACTTCTGGCCAACTCAAATCATTAAAGCATTACAAGCGTTCACATTATCGAATATCCATGACCGCACTTGAATTATGTATTGTGATATAATATTTTGTAATACAATTTAAAATTTCTCAAACAGAATAAAAAAGTAACACATAAATTTCACTTGGCAATCGCATTAAGTATCTAATATCTAATATCATAAATCCCCCAAGATCAATGTCAACACACGCATACATAGATATACTTTCCGACATTAACATACAATATGAAATAAATGTATGTATTCAATTCAACCATAATAACAACAGCAACAACAACAACCACAGCAAAAAAAACCGCAAGCATTCAAATGACCAAGAAATAGAAGCAGCATAAAAAGAAACAAGTTTAATGAACTTGTGCGCCGCACAGTGTCCGATTCTGTAGTAACAATGGACAAAATTATGAAACTGATAAATTCCAGAAATTTTTTACCAATATAGTAGATAGATTTATCTACCATAAAAACATTTTTTTTAAAGCAGTGGTGGAACACTTTTTTCAGGGGTGAAAAACTGTTTTTTTTTCAGTTGTTTTAAATTAAAAAAAAATGATTTGTTTACCAAATTTATTATTTATTATATAAGTGGTACATCTACAATTTATTTTTAAGCTATTTTATCATTTTGTAACTCTTCCGTTCTATTGATCACCAATTCTAAAAAGTCTAAATCTTCGTATTCATAGCTTCGTTTATTCACTATTTTTCAAATTGATGATATAAGTGGATCAGGGGACATTAGAAGCATTAAAAATAAATCTAAATATTGGTTTAGTTTTGAATTTTTCTCCTCGTATTTGAAAGATGATAATTACGGTAATCTTTGTTTCTGGCTTCTTGAGCCTCCTCAGACAACTCTCCTTATAGTTAAATATGATGTATAATTATACTAGCTCCATGACGAAGGAATATACTACGATTGGCCGAATCACAATTGTCCGAATCTTGGTTGGCCAAATTATATGACTGGCCGAATCACGATTGGCCGAATCACGATTAGCCGAATGATACGATTGGCCGAATTTGTAAGTGCATTATGGGCTAATGGGAGATATGTTTTCGATTAATCGTGTGTCTGCCAATCGTATAATTATGTCAATCTTGATTCGGTCAATCGTATCATTCGGCCTTCGTAATTTGGCCAATCGTAATTCGGCCAATCGTCTCATTCAGCCAATAGTGTTTCGGCCAATCGTATCATTCGGACAATCGTGATTCGGCCAATCGTGATACGGCCAATCGAGAGACACCGATGACGAGGTACTTTATGTACAGTTAATGACATTGTTCTCCAAGATCTATACATTTTAATGTAAATATATCTGCGGTTTCACACGCGTATTTGTATTTTTTTTAGGATTCATTTCTCTGGTGGTTGATAATGCGTTAGGAATTACTTTAAATCTTCTAATTAACTCGTAATCAACTTTTATTATTTTCGAAGTAATGGTTGGATTTTCAAAAAAATCTTTTCTAAACTCAGTCTGGATTCGTAGTTTTTTATTTGCACGTTTTTTCACTATGTTCAGGCCTACATTTTATTTCGCCTTTAAAAGATAGGTCTTATGAAATTTTAAGAACATGATACATAAACCTAATTCTGGTGTGAAGTGGGGAGATACGAAACTCAATATTATCTTCAATTTCTGTTATGATGAAGACGAGACAGTCTGTGTGAAAGTTTGCACAAGTTAACGACAGCTTATGGCAAATGAGAAAAGTTTTTCCTTCTATAATAATTGATGTCAGCACTAACTTTTCTATCTAGTCTTTTACAATGGTTCACTCTTTAGTTTTTTAATATATTGCAGCTTAATCGGTCTGCAAAACCTTGTTAAAGATGGGTGTGAATTTGTCCAAATGTTATCGAATTAAAAAGCAGTTCTCGATGTGCCTGGTTCATCATTTTGAAGCTGTTGCTGGTGTTGCAGTCGTAATGGAACAAACATAATCATCAATAATAAAATGATTCGCATCTGAAGTATCGTCTGTAATTCTTTGTTTATATAAGCTTTGACCTGATAAACCATCGCAACCCCATTTGGTGTAAAGTATTAAATTTGTAGAAGTTAAAGAGTTTCCATTTAATTTCTGTGAAACAATTATACGCCTAACGGTATGCTCTAAAATGTCTTGAAATTTAACAGATGCTGATCCTATATCCAAATTATTAGGAATACACTCTTGTTTCGCTTAAAATAGTATACAATAAGATAGAAGCACGTCAACATTTTTTTCTAAAACAGTTTACGGAGTAGTTCGTATTTGTTTACTGTCAAACCTAAATCTGAAAACAAAGCAAGAGCTTCTTCACTTGAAAAATGTTTCACTTCATTTGGTGTTGGAACACTTTGAATACTATTTTATATATCCTCTTGGGATTAGCCACAGCTATTTTTTAACAATTTTATCGTGGCCTTTAAAATTTTTACCCTTATACTTGTGAATCAGCACCCTTGAAGTCTCTTCCAATTCTAAGTATACCTACGCGAACTGCAACTACTTTCCTTATTCTTTTTGATCATTCAGATAAATCTAAAAAACTCTTAAAAGGTCGACCTGCTGTGCGAGTTATATCTTCATTATCTTCACTATCACTTATTCCTTTAAATGTGCTTGTTAAAAATAAGTTATTCTCAAGCCATACCTTATATTTTCCAAGATTTTTAAATTCCAGCCGAGAGGCCCAACTTTAGACCACTTTTTGCAGCAATTGGGGCCATATGTCAGCAATAACGCACCGAATATTCTCTTCGAAGTCGTCAATCGTCTCGGGATTATCTGCGTAGACAAGCGACTTCACATAACCCCACTAAAAATAGTCCAGCGGTGTTAAATCGCACGATCTTGGAGGCCACGCCGCAGATTCACGACGCGAGATAATGCGCTCACCAAAAGATTCCTTCAGTAAATTGATTGTTTCGTTGGCTGTATGGCATGTAGCGCCGTCTTGTTAGAACCAAAGGTCGTCCACATCAAAATCCTTCAATTCAGGCACGAAAAAGTCATTATTCATGGCTCTATAGCGTTCGCCATTGACGGTAACATTATGGCCGGCTTCATTTTTGAAGAAATATGGACCAATGATTCCCTCTACCCATAGAGCACACCAAACAGTGACTTTTTGAGGATGTAATGGCGTTTCAACAATGGCTAGTGGATATAATCACTCCAAATGCGACAATTTTGCTTATTAACCTACCCTTTTGACCAAAAGTGAGCTTCATTGCTGAACCAAATTTTCTTGTGAAAATCGGGGTCGGTGGCCATTTCGTTTTGGGCCCATTCACCGAACGTGCGCGGCGCTTAATGGTCGTTCGGCTTCCAATTCTGGCACGAGTTGGATTTTGTAAGCCCACAAACCAAGATCCTTCGGCAAAATCTTCCATGAAGTGGATGGGCACAGCTACAATTTTCGCGCGCAATGGCGGAAGGACTCATTTGGGTCTTCTTCGATACTCTGCTCCACAGCAGCAATAGCGTCTTCGGTGCGCACTGTACGGCGTATCTGAGGATGCGCATTATCCACTAGAGTAAACGTGGTGCGAAACCGGTCCATGGTTGCTCGAATTATCGACTCTGCTGGGCGATTATGTCGACCGAATACTGGACGCAGCGCGCGATGCGTCGCGCGAACCGAACCAATATTTTGGAAATAATTTTGCTCGATTTGCAAACGTTGATCGGGAGAAAGACTATTCATTATGAAATGGCAAACCACACTGAGCATAAATCAAGTGACAGCTGTCAAAAAGACCATCTTTGAAAAAAGTAGTGACAGATTGAAAACCACACGTCTAAAAACAACATTTATATACTTACCATACTTTTTTTTTTGTTGTTTTTAATTGCATCCAATATTTAACTATCTAAAAAAAATAAAAATAAAAAACGGGTTAAAAAAACTGATGACATATTTTTGGCCAAAAATAAGGACGAATCTGACACTGTGCGCCGCGGTCTTTTGCAAATATGGTAAGATATTGTATGCAATCTCAAGATATATACTATATATTGTATGCATCATAATATGTGTTTAACTATTACCTATACCTAGGTTTTTGTATCTTATTTAAACAAGTCATTTGATATACTGTATACACAAAGATACGAATAAGATATACATATATATATGTATATATATATATTTTAAATTTTGCGCGCAGACGACGAACCAAAACGTGCTTTTACTCTTGTTGCGGGGCAAATTTGCAAACTTTCTTCTAACCGTAAATTATCTCTACACAGAAATACCTATCTGTACAATATATACATATATAAAATATATATATAGTAATATTATCTGTACATATCTAGTTTACCGCTGCGTGATAGGTGTATTAATGTAAACAGCGCGCATGTTTTTTTGTGCGTGTACACATTTAAATAATAACATGGTATCATTATTTTTGTGGTTTATAAAAAGAGCGCATGTTTTTGTGCATGCTCTTGCGCATGTAATAGGCGATTCGTAACACGCATCTCAAGTTTCAGCTGTTAGATTGGAATGCGTGTTCGAATATATACATTGTACTTAAACATATTATTTAATTTATAATTAGAGATTGTTAATTTCAATTAAAATTTATAAAAAAAATTTTCAATTAAAAACACGCCAGAAATTCGAGCGATATTCAATTCAGTTTTAAGAGGACGCATTTAGTAATTTGTAACCTTAATACGAACATAAAGTTACAGTTCCCACGATCTGGTTGATTTCTATATATTCCACTTGCCAATAATTAGCTTAAATTCTGAATAGACAATTCTTTTCGATGCAAATTATATACGGGATAGCTATTCACTACGGTCTTTTAATTAGTTTGGCATTGCAAAAGTGCGCGGTTATTTTAGATCGACTTTAAAATGCGTGACCGTAAAGAAATTGAGTTGAATTGATTCTTTTATAGTGGTGCTTAATTTACTTGGAGTGAAGACTGATTCTTTTATAGCAGTTCTTAATTAACTTGAAGTAACCAAAGACTACTCACCCACGATCTTAATTCAGTTAATTATATTTTATATATAAAAAAAAAAAATTACCAGACAACCTCCTTCCCAAAACGAAGATTAAAAAACATGTATCCTATCTCCATTAAAAAGAAGTTGGGACTTGAATTCAATCGCAACCTCAACAACTGCAGTTAACCTTTTTTAAAATATATATCTTTTAACTTCACTTGGCATATATGACAGTCGAACAGTGGAGTACTTAGCTAATCTAGCCGGCCAAAAATATTCGAGCTTTTACATTGGGATGCCAATAGGGTACTTTTCACCCGGAGACTCCAGGCCTGAAATCAAATCTCCGGCATTCGCGCCGTGCTATAAAAGCTCAGGGCCAAGTAACGCGGTCTGAAACCTGATTAGGGAACAATTACGATTTCCGAAGCCCCTAATTTTGACATTTTTTATTGTATTTTTTGCGATGATTACAAATATGATAATAAAATAAAAAAAAGGCACAGAAGAAAAATGGCTTTAAATTAAAAAACTTTTTTAAAAGATTTTTAAGGGGACATGCCTTTAAGGGGAAAGTTCCAAAGGAAATGGTAACTATAGATAAAATCCGAACCCGTTTCATAATCCATTACCTATAAGCTCTTACTCTTATCCACTCCCTGGTAAATAATATTTAAGTTTTTGCTAGTCTTTCGCTTGTTTTTTATATGTATTTTGCTGATAGCACGCTAAAGCATGCATTTTCATTAACAAAATAAACTTAATAATTATATTTCATATAATAATTTAATTATATTAAAATTATAATTATAATTAATTAAATTAAAAAAATTAATGGCCTAAAATATTTATTTTTTTGTTTTTGGAAATTTCTCCCCCTAAAAATCTATAAATATTAGCATTTTTACCTTTAGACCCTTCTTCACCCTTAATCAGCGCAAAAAAACTTCCTTAAAAATTGTTGTCAAATTTAGGGGCCGTGATTCGTTCTCATTTCCTAAATGTATAACTGCTCCTAAACTGTACAATTGTCGAAAAATTTAATGTCCTGTTAAAAGACTAGTATAGATACAAAAATATTATTTTCCAAGTAATGAAAATGAGTACAAGCTCAGAAAAAAAACTTTAAAAGGTGTGGTTTTTCTTTACAGTTTACTGTTTTTGGAATATCAACCATAAAACACTTCCAAGGTCATTTAAAAAGAGGCTCTTTAAACTTTACATTCCTCTCTCCTTTTTTCAGGATTTTTTTAATTGTAATAAGGACACCCTTCTCTATATCCCTAATAAACTAAATTTGGATTTGACAGCTAAAGTGTAATTACGCCCACATATTTGTTTTATCCAATTATAACCACACTATCTATTTCAGTTGGCAATGTGTAATATGAATTATAAAGAATCGGAAGAACTCGAAATCGTTTTAAACAGGTATTGAATGCTTAAAGCTTTGAATATTCACCAACTCAAAAACACCTTTTTAATCCACTTCCGCTTATTTAATCCAGCTCCAGCTTCCACTTATTAAATCCACAAATACTCGTTTTCACGGGACTTAAATAAAATTTAACGTTTAAAGGTAAATAAAAAATATTTATAAATTTTTTAAAGATTTAAAAAAAATACATCTCTTGTTAAAATATTTCTTTTAACTTCACTTTGTACTAGGTCATTCAATAAGTCCGTAGGATGACACATAGATGGCGTTACTAGATTTTTTGCATATGATTTTTTTAGTACTAACCTTCAAACGAAACGTGTATAAATTTGACAGCAATCTGACTATTGATTCGTGAGTTATAGTATTTTGTGTGTTTTTGAAAAGAAAAAAAATGGAAAAAGTGAATTTCGAGTTTTAATAAAGCATTGCTTTTTGATGAAAAACAAACAGTGGAAACCAAACAATGGCTTGATAAAACTTATCTAAACTCTGCTCCATCAAGACAAATGGTAGAGAAGTGGTTTGCTGAATTTAAATGTGGTCGTACCAGCACAAATGATGCAGAGCGCAGTGAAAGTCCAAATAAGGCGGTTATTTCAGAAAACATCAAAAAAATCCACAAATTGGTTATGAACGATCACAAATTAAAGGTGCACGAGCTAGATGCCATTGTAAAGATATCAGATGGTAGTGTTTATACCATTTTACACGATTATTTTGGTATGCGAAAGCACTGTGCAAAGTGGGTGCCGCGTGAGATCACAGTCGACCAAAATCAACAACGAATCGATGCTTCAGAGGAGTGTTTGGCTCTGTTAAACCACAATAAATTGGAATGCTATCGTCGATATGGGACAAGGGATTAGACATAGATTCCCAATTACATACCAGAATCCAAAAGACAGTCAGCTCAGTGTACAGCAGTCGACGAGCCGAATCAAAGCGAGTCTGTATTTTGAGATGCGAACGGAATAATATTTATCGACTATCTCCAAAATGGAACCACCATCAACAGCGACTATTACTGTGCACTTTTGGATCGATTGAAGGCTGAAATCGCAAAGAAACTGCCACATTTGCAAAAGAAAAAAGTGGTGTTTCACCAAGACAATTCACCGTGTCACAAATCTAAGAAAACAATGGCAAAATATACCAATTTTAGCCGATAAATTTAAAAAAAAAAATTATTTGATGTTGAAAAAACAAATGTAGAATAAATAAGACATTACATGTATTTTCTTAATGATAGAACCAAGTAGCAAGTAACCCTTAGTTACTCGGTTTAAAAAAAAACATATTCTTATTCTACTCAATGACTTTTTATTGACTAGCAGCACTGTTCGTATAGCCTTTTCAAAAGTTTGGAGGTAGGTTAATAAAAAAATCAGCCGATAATATCACGGCAGCTTGCGGCGGCGGCAAGCCTTTTAAAGAAACTATTACGTATTTAGTCGGCTTCGATCGACACTTTTTTAACCCACTTCCACATATCTGATGCAAACGCTCAAACTTAGCACACAAAAATTAAAAAAAATAAAAAAATATATATATATATATATTTAAAAAAAAATAATTAAAAAAACACACAATTAAAAAAAAAAAAATTTAAAATTTAAAAATCAAATTAAAAAATATACATATTTAA
>JAAAKO020059524.1:0-10379 GCA_010015015.2 Bolitophila cinerea | reverse complement strand
GAGCCTTTATGTGCCATTATGCCGAATGAGCCATTAGGCCGAATAATAAATATGTAACACATGATGGACAAACGAACCTTTGTGCCAAATAAGCCATGAAGCCGAGTTCAATATTCAATATTTTTAAAAAGGAACCCTTAAAAAAAATATGAATTTAGATATCCATATTTTTTTTGTAATTGTGTCTTTCCAGGGTCCTTTCTTTAAACGATTTTGTGGATTAAAAGTCAAATACAGATAAAATTCAATCTAATACCAAATAGTAATTTTACGTTGACTGAAATCAATTTTTTACACAAAAATCGCATAAATATCACAATAAACATAATTTAAACTTAAAGCCCACAAATATTTAGTTTAATATGAACCGACACATTATATTTATGTGAATCTCATTGTACCACATACAATCTCTGTAACGCCTCTCTGAAGATTTCCATCACCATTGCGTCAAACGCTCGACATTTGCTTTGTATTCAAAACCGCCCTTATATCTTTATGGAGTGTTTGTTGGATGTGTATATATGCACACAAAAGCTTATGTCCTTCCGGTGCGGGTGTGGCGCACGGTATGTCAGAATTGCGTGAAAGTTCCGCTGGTATGAGGGCGCGCTCCTTCGCCAAGTGCTCCTTGTGTGTGTTTGTGTGTGTGTGTGTGTGTGTGTGTGTGATCTGTGCCATTCATGCAAATCTCCCCCTAAAACGCTGGATTCTGGTAACATGCGTGCGTGTACCGCACAATAACATTTAAATAAAGCTCACCCGGCAGCACTCTGGTGGCGGAATCGGATTCATCTCGCTAAACCTTATATATTCTTCTTCCATTATCATATGAAATGCCAAATTAAATTTGCGCATTCGCTTTCGATGTGCGAACTGTGGGGTGGATGTCAGGCAGGTGGGGCCGGAAGTGGCGGTGGCAGGCAAGGCGGTGGTTTCTTGAGACGTGTTATAAGCTAGCGAGCAAACGTTTATTATACACAAACAAACTGATGCTCCGCACGCTTCCTCACCACGCCTCACCCCAACCCTCCCCGTCCAAAAC
Source organism: Bolitophila cinerea (assembly GCA_010015015.2). NCBI lineage: Eukaryota > Metazoa > Arthropoda > Insecta > Diptera > Mycetophilidae > Bolitophila > Bolitophila cinerea. Next base: position 9,334 of record JAAAKO020059524.1, on the reverse strand, counting down.
GATTCACTCTAACTCACGCACACACGCACCCGCACGTACCGACCGACAGACTTACTCAAATGCTAAGTAATCAAGAATCGAGGATGAATATTAATAGGAAGTGAGATTTTGCGAGCGCAGGGGTTTGACGAGCTGCAATCAAACTGAGCCCGATTACTAACATTTCTCCTGGGGATTTACAATATATAGTTCGTCATATTCTCAGTTCTGATTTCTTTTGCTTCATTTTGACTGTGCGAAAGCTTTCGTGCAAAACCACATTACGATACCGCGTCGTAAGCGCGCAGCCAAGCGAAACTTGAGCTGACCGGGCTGCGCGAACTCCAGAAAAGCCCCATTTTACTTTTATCACTTTCATTCAGCATCCTAATGGAAATCCATTTGGCGCTGAAACTCGCTAGCTTGCGCTCCCTGCGCTCCCTGCTAGCTCGACGAGCGCAAGTTATTCACTTTAAACTTTGCAAGAGCCACTTTCGCAGAGATGCTATATATAGGATATATTAAAAGTTATATATGTGTAGTTGTTGTAGAATGTGAGGGTATACACCAAGAAGCATTTCAAGTGCGATGTGCGAACTTCTTATGTGTCAGTGTGTGTGAGTGTATTTTGCTCCCCGAGCGACTTTGCGATGCGATACATTTGCCTTACCGACGGAAGGGAACCGCTATGTGGAAAAACGCGTTCTGTGTATGATGGAAAAGCGGTGCGATGCTTTTCACGCATCGAATATGTAGAATTTGTGATATTATACAAAAAAGAAAGTACCGCGACCACGACCGATGGCACACGAGCATTTGATGCTCCGGGAAAACCCATTGAATATCAATTTTCCCGCAAGCACAACGCACCCACATCCCACATACTATTTTATGCGTATATAAATACAAATTTTCGCCACAAGCGAAAGCGTTCAAAGAATTTAAAAAAAACGGGGATTCGAAGCAGCGCATAGTATATTTCGTGTGTGGTTTGCTGTTATTAAATATATATAAAATATACGCTATACAAGATTTCACTGTATCAAAAATGTGTGGCTCTGTGTGTCTCTTTCGGCGCACTTTCGAAGATCAATCGAATTCGAAATAACGTTTTTTTATTGTCAATGTTCGTTTTTATGCCAATCTGTTTATGCAACTGCTCCTGTATGTTTATGTGTGTGTGTGTGGAAAGAGAGTTTTTTTCTGCAATTCGAACTTTTATTTTTCATCAAAGGTATGTTTACCTTATCCTCCCGGTTGGCCCCTCCAATATCAGATTTTATAGCTAACGTATATACACTACCTCTTTTTATCATCGAGATTTAAGCTCGAAGCACTTGAATGATTAAAAACTTTTCTGTTGCAACTACATACTCTCTATATACACTACAGTACAGTATATAGAACACAGTCTCCACTCTCCACTCCCCACTCTCCACTCTTCACTACTAAACTCCACACTCTACAGTATACATACATACAGCAAATTCATTGAAATGATATATTCTTTTCGTTTGTGTGTGTGTGTGCGTATGAGAGAGTTCAGGTGCAGCAGGTGCACGGCCGTCGTATGTACAATCGAATATATATGTTTTACAATTATAGTTGTAGACAATTGTCAGTGATGCTTCTTCTGTTATTTCTATTTAATGCGGATCAGAGGAGGATTTTTGTTTGATTGTTCGTGTTCGGCTGAGCTTTGATGGTGTAGATAGATATTTCATATTATTAAAGGGGAAGATTTCTCTTTTAAATTTTGTTGATACAAATACACGAAAAAAACACAAAGATTTATGTGATAAGAAGATGCTAGGAAGATGTATTTCTAAGAAACGACTCCAGATAAACAAATAATATTTGTATGTGGTTTTTTTCAGAGCTCTAAAAAAATGTATCTTTGGTTTAAACAACAAGAGTTCTATTACCTAATGTTTAAGGAATATTTTGTCAAATCCTCAAGTACTGTTAATCTTAGACAATTAATCTAGAAACTCAAATTATTTGAAATATTTAAAAATGTTTCGTATTTGCAAAAATGCACTTAGTGCTTTTATTCTGTTCTGCGTGATTTTTATAATATTTTTGGTTTGTTAATATAAACCTTTGGTAAAATCGACATTCGAACTATAAGGTTTGAAAATACATATGATATTGAAATTATTAGAATTTTAGGTTAAGAGACTTTAAGATTATTAGTTTCTACAAAAACATAGACTTTATAAATTGTTAATATTAAAAGTAAATAAAAACCAGCTTCTCATTAGACGTTGGTTTAGGTATATCTAAATCCTCAATTTTAAATTGAAACAATTATTTTTTTAATTGTATACTAGTGAATCCACTTTTATGAGGTTTTAATCTATTCTTACTCTTTATCCGAATCAAATAATCATTTAACATAGTAATATTGTATCTAAAAATGATTAATAGTGGAAACGATTCAAAGAAACAGGTTAAGCAAATTGAAGAGTTCTTTTAAAACGTTGACATAATCATTTATAATTAAACAATATTCAAAATGTACAAAAAAACATCCACTTTAAATAGTAAATCCCAATTCCCATTAGATAAAAATTAAACAAAAATTAAAATTATAAAAAAAAAACAAAAGAAAAGCAAACAAAAAATACGAGAATAATAAATACTGCATTTATAAAAAATAATAATACGTTATTTAGATTTACATTATATCCCGTACATCTAAATCCCAATCCTTTTTTTAAATTATACAAATATTAGCAATCACATTATAACCTATTACTTATTTTACTTAAATTTTAGTTTGCTTGACCTGATTTTCAGGTATTTAGCTGGAAGAGAACCACATATTTACTTTTACTAAATTTCATTTGTATATGTAAAATACAGAAATGTTTTTTGGTCCATTTTGTATTGTATTTATTTCATTATATTTGTAAATATTTTTTTTTTTTGGCACAATAAACAAATTGTTGTTATCAATAAAATATGTATGTTACCTGAAAACAAATATTGGTAAAAATTCTATAAAACATTTTCTGTACGTCCAGATTTGTATGTCCATTACTGGGTTGGGTAATTTTTCAAATCATTCATAATATTTGATCGGGAAAAAGCAAATCGAAATTCTTAAAGAAATGCTATAATTATAAAATATAATTTATATTTTATAATTAAATTCAATAATTATAACATTTCAATAATTATATTTTAATTGAAATGATATAATTAAAACTTTTAAAATTAAAATCCACTCTCACTAAAAAAAAATATGAAAATATTATAGAAAAATCATAACGCGAGCCGGACTAAACACCTTGGAGGGCCGCAACCCCAGGCCGAAGGTTGGTAATCACTGCTGTAAAGCTTAAAATAATCCGCTTACAAAAATTCTACACCTAAAAAATGTACTCCAAAATTATATGAAATGTGCACCTATTAAAAATAAAAATACATTATGAAAACAGTGCTCACCACAGAGAATCATATGCTCTAGAAACATTAAAGAGCAGTCAGAAAATATAATTTGACCCAATAAAATAGTTGTTATTTTAAAGTTTTTTGGTGCATAGAATAATAGGTGTACATTTTTATATTATTGTGAAAAAAAAATCTATTCACAATTTCTTTTTTGTTGTGGTAGATTTTCAATAAATTGATGGACAAAAATAAATTGGATACTTTTATTGTCGCGTCAACTATGTGTTTTAATGACATATTTAACCATTTATCATGCTCCTTTCTACCTTAAATTTTAGAACAATATAAATTTGTTTACCCGCCTTTCTCCTACCTACATTTAAATCACTACCAGAGCCTGTTTCACCAAAAAGCTCACAATTTGTACTGAGCTATATTATATTGTATATAATGTGGTTTTTAAAGGCGCTTTGCCTTTTGTATAGATATTTAATAAATGAAATGAAATGAAATGAAATGAAATTTTTAGTTTACGAAAAGGGTAAAGCTACATAAACACTACAGTTTAGTAGAATTGAGCCAATAAAGGGTTGGTCAAAAACTTACCAAGATTAGGTAATAACTTCTGAAAATTTCGGGATTTTCTTTAAGATTTTTTCTATAGAATGCGTTCATCGGAACTTCCCCAAACGAACTCTCCCAACACTTATTAAAAAGAGGTCATTTTTTACTAAACCCACTCCCATTTTAAGGAGAGTACACAAAAACCTGATTTGGACTGGCATTCCAGCACTTCTTTTTGAATTTCCCCCATTTTAATCTCTTATTACTGCTTTTACATTATTTATTCAGCCGGTTAACCTTTTTTAAGGTAGCATTACACGAAGCAAATATTTGCTATTTTTGCTACGCATTTTTTTTAGTTTCAAGCAAATGTATTTGCTAAGTCATTACACTGTAGCAAATATTTGCTAAAATATTTTTTGCCTAACAGATAGCCAAGTCGCTTTTCTCAATTTGTAGCAATTATATTTGCTGTGACATTACACGAATCAAATAATTATCAACAAAAAAGTTTGAAGAATATAAAGCACACCTATATTTAATTTGTTTTTCGGTTTCTCAGGTATCTTGCAATCAAATCAGGAACATCAATAAAATATGATACATTAAAATGTTTATTCTTATTTCTTATTAAAAAAACTGTTTTTTTACACTTTTATCATACTTAAGCAGTAATTGCAGTTAAATCTAAAATTTGTAGTGCACGGTCACATTTCATTAGTAAATAATATTAAAAAATCATTTCTTAAAAATTTTAGAGAAGTTCATATCAAATATTGGACTATTGTGATTATTTTCAATAATCCACCATTCTTTTTCAGAAGATTTTAAAATTTCATATACATACTAAATCAATTTATAAATTTAATATTTGCTGTAATTAAATTGTATTCAAATCAATTGCAAAATAATTTGTAGTCATTTTTCAAATTCTAAACATTGGAAACATCTTTAATCATCACAAAAATATAGATGCAATATAAATATTAGAGTATACAGGCAAAACAAATTGGTTTTCATTATAGTTTGGTGTATTAAAGATCTTTTCATTGATTTTGGTATTGTCTAGGAAAACTTCTTTGAGTCAACGAATCAAATCGTTTAAATCAGGGAATTCTGAGAACTCAATGCAGCAATATGCTACTCGGTTGTAATGTATTTTTTCTTTTTATTCATTACTAGTAGTCGGTGGTTTGTGCTATTAAAGTACGTCAAAAAAATAATTTTGAGTGAAAATTAGGTGATTTTGTGGTTTATCTATTTGACCAAACTGCTTAATTATTTATCAAAAATGACGCGCATAATATTGTCAACTTCATTGAGAACTACATACAGAATGAGATTTCCAAAACTGTACAAAACTTTTTCGAATAAATTTTGCTAACTTTAGCAATCTTTTAGAAATGGTGTCTCCATTAATTAAACAACAGTATAACCTAATAACATGCGGAAGTCTTAGGAAAAGACATAAGGTCCATGATATTTTTTTAAGAGCCAAATGGAAGTTATTTTTGTTTAGTTGATAAGTATTTTTGTTGATTACTTAATAAATATTAGAATTTTATTTATCAAAAAATAGATTGCTTGTTTTTGGGTAGTATTATGCTTTAACAAGTAAAAGGTAAGTAAAGTGAATGGTATAATGGATATAAGGCAATGGCTTTAAAATGTATTCTTTTTCATAGTCTGCCTTCTTTAAATTTTTAAAAATATTTCACCTTATACACACAATTTCATTGACTTCTATTGAAATTTTTTAGTAATCCTTCTGATCATACCTTTATAACATTATACCATCAAGGACAATCGGAAGTCAAACAACAGAGTTATTCAACGAAAACCATTTAAGCGGGTTCAAAGTACCATTATTTCATATCATAAATGATAAAAATTTGCTGTTATTTGCTATTACCGAATTTCGGTATGAGAAAAGAAAGTATCTAAGCAAATATTTAATTTGAGGTGAAGCAAATAGCAAATATTTGCTTTTTTGTTTAGAAAACATGGTAGCAAATTCATTTTCAGCAAATAATTGAAGCAAATGTTTTATTATAAATATTTGCTTTAATTTTGAGCAAAAATTTACTTCGTGTACTGCCACCTTTAGGCTTTCTAGTGCACGGCAATAATTGAGATTAAAACAGCATCAGTATAAATATGGGAGGATCACTATAGTTTGTAATCAGGTCAGTTGTCATTTGAATTTATACTATTTGAAGACATCATTCCCAAACCTATTCTATAAGGACTAATGTACTCAAATGTACAATAAAATAATTGGCTAATAATGATATCATGAAATATTTTTCATTGAACCGCAACCCATCGTCGAAGCAACGACGAATATGTGTAAATCATGGGTAAGGCACTGTCTAAAATGTTCTTTTAATAGATTTTTAAATCGGCTCGCTTAATTATGAGACATTTATTAATCATAGTTGATTTTTCTAAATTTTTCTAAATAAAGGCATCATCTTCATTACATCACTTTTTTGGAGAGAGGAAGCGCTTAAGTAAAAAAATGCTACACACAAAATAAACACAGAAATATAAGTGGTTAATTGTGCTCTGTAAATGTCCGGACAAAAATAAAACAAAAAATATACATATGTTTAAACTGAATATGGACCAATCTGGCCTATTCACCCTTCCTAGGGTTAACTTTACCGCCTCGCACTGCAAAACATGCAGAATTTACTATGAAATATAATAGACCCCCTAGATTGCGAAAATAAATAATATAAACTTATGATTGAGCCGAATTGGTGGCGTACCATCTTCAATTTTTTCTAATCATAATCAGATCATTTGTTTTTTTTTCACTGAGAAAAAAGAGAAATAAAGGTAGATAAGACAATTCAGCATCCTAAAAGGATACACGAAAATTCGTTGCCTAAACATAATTTCTTATTTCTCCATTTGAATAAGGCACGTTTTATATCATCCAACCAAAAAAATAAAAACACTTAATCCCCCAAAACGTGGTGCTCCAAAGACGGAGTCATTTAAACCCGCACATAAATGTTAAAAAGCTCCAAATATGCGCAGATTACAGTTTTCCTCGCTTACATTGAAACATATATTATATATACAACATGCATTGCATATACATATAAAAACATACATTTATTCTACATTATTTGCACACGTAGAAAACAGACACCTAAACCACGACCGAAAAACGCGCTGCCATAAATGCAAATTTCTACACTAAAATGTCAATTCAAGCGTGCGCGACATACTCATTATGCGGCCGTAAATCCTTTGCCGTCTCCCGCAGCGGGTGGTGGGGGGAGAGGGTCTCCTCTAAAACGTGTGTGTTTGTGGCGCACTCCTGTTGATCACGATCGGGCACTCAAAACTGCTGCTACTGCTGCTGCTACTATCCGTTATTCCAGTGTACACGTACTTTACACAATATTATATGCATATACATAACCGTAGCATAGACGAAATTATGTTTTGTATATGTTTTGTATATGTATTTATTCAAATTAGAGGAACTCTGGTGCTTTTACACAAAACTCCCGCGCATTCAGTCCAAAATGACATTACACAAAATTTGCATGTTCGCTCACTTAACAAAATACAGAAAAAAAAAATGTAAAACACTCTGGAAAAGTTTTAACACAAAATGATGTATATAATAGAAACGCGAGTTCATATACGTCTTCAAGGAGCAATTTATATATATTACACTTCCAAGACAATGTCGATTACACTATATACGAGTATACGTGAAAAATTGCACTCACGCTAAAGACCGGTGCAGTTGCGCGGGCGAATTATCCTCGGGGGGTTAATCGCTCCAACACACACACATACACACGTATATATATATATATATATAAGCTCGCTCATGCACACACGATTATATTACACACCTTCCCGTGCCGCACCACCGACGACGACCGCGTTTCGGGCTACCGCCTTATATTTAAATTACACACACACACACACTAAAGCAAAGTGCACGTCAAGCCATTCGCGAGCACGCTTTAGCCATTCCAGCCCAGGCAGGTGTTGTTGTACCACACTGTACCCGTAACTTTCGATTGAATAATCATTTCAATCACACGCACACAAACACATATTACAGGTAACTCGTACCGTTAAGCACAACACGCCGCCGTAAGCACAAAATCAACACGAAACACACGCTGCCGCCACCGCCGAGTGAGTGTGTTCTAAATATAAAACGGACACGATTTATCGACACGTACCGAAATGCAGTCGCGAGAATAAATTACATAAATATATGTATATAAATACTAATATATGAATGAAATCGAGTTTTTCCACACAGGTATATAGTAAAGCTTTTTCGCTGTGGCACGCACGCACGTCCGTTCCGATCGAAAGCTTTCAATAAACTGTTGGCTGCCCGACTGTTTGCTGCCAACGACGACGACAACGACAACGACAACGACGAAGCTCGGCAACGATGGTCTTATGAGTTTTCTATTCGAAATGCATATTGCACCGTCTGACAATCGTACATTCGTACATCGTGAGTGTGTGGGAGAGAGATTTCTAACCGCACAGAATTGCTCAGAGAGCAAATTGACCAGGTGTGTTAAATACAAAGTCGCGAGAGAAAGGCTCGAAAAAGGACGATGTTGTATTCAAAAATAGGGGAAGCTATCGTGAAGTGACCTATTCGCATGCGCGCAATGCAAAGTGGAGACATATGAAGTGCGAGTTCTTGTTGCGAAGGGGTATTTCTATGGGACAGCGGATAATGTTGAACGCACAGCACGCAACAAGCGTGAGGGAAGTATTTGAATCTATATATAAATAATGGACTAAATATTACAATTTGAAATATACCGGTAAAATTCCAGTTGCACTGACAAAATATTAATGATAGAATCATTTGTTTTGTAATATCAAATCAATTATTTTAGCGGGTGATTTGGAACCTACCTTTATTGTTATTAATTCAATTTTGCCATTATGTTTAAACATTGACCATTTATTATATATTGTTTAATATATTTTTTTATTAAATTATTTTTTTATTAAATTGTATAAATTGTGAAATCATTTTTAACATTAATTTAGTTGTATAAATTGTTATTTTTTTTTATTTAATTTAATTTTTAAAATTGATAAATCTTTTTTTTATGTAATTCAATTGCATAAATTGATTAAACATTTTTTTAATATATTTTTATAAATAAAACTACAGCCAAACTAAAAATAACACTCTCTTATTGTTTGCAGAATTTTTATAATGACATTAAAGTCTTAAAAAAACCTTTTATTATAATTTCAATTTAATTTTTAATGGATATTAAAAAAAAAAAATCAGTAAAATATCCCTATCAATTATTATTTGAAAATCAATTGCAACCAAACAAAATAACCACTTTTCAATTTTATGCAGTAT